>MDKH01038456.1:0-63896 GCA_005239495.1 Nicotiana undulata | reverse complement strand
GCCTAGCAAGTGTGGTGTTAGGCGCCATCACGATCCCTGAGGTTGGGAATATGGGTCGTGACATTTACTTATTATTGGGACTGTAATAACCTTTTGTATAAACAATTGGGGTGTTAGTAAAAAAAGAATTGGTAGAATTTAATATCTACATGCAAAGCGGGTAGATAACATTCCTAGAGGACTTGGTAATGTATTTGCTATATGTGTTGTTCGATTACATGTGCACTGCAAAAATCATAACATTAGAAGAAGCGCGCGCGCACACACACACACACTATTTGTCTACCATTAAACATGAGTTCAAATGCTATATCTACTGCAACGTGTTTATAAACAACATGCATATAGGAAGTGAGCACTCCTTCAATTTGCAGAACTACTTTCAAATGCATTAGAAACCTTCCTATAAGAACAAATGTCAATGAACTTTCCTTCAATTCAATTCAGCTGATAACTAGAAATCATGCTTATAAGATTTTGATCACTTCATTTGCTATTGTATCTCATTATTCACTAGAAATATTGTTTATAGGACTAAGTATAACAATAAAACGAGTTCTAAGCGTCATCTATTAGAAATCCAGCCCATAGGAAACAATTGCTCATTAATTGGTTAATACCAGACTACTCAAACACTGTTTCCTGAGCGTCGCTGTTAGGAAAAACTGGATAATTCTGGGACTCTTTTTTCCAGCAGATTTTGCTATACACAACTACATATATCACCTAGGCATAACACATATAGGATTGGTAACTAAAAAACTTTCAATAATCAGCTTGTATTACCTGCATAATTCTGTTTATAAGTAATATACTGCATCTGAAATTGCCTGCATACCTTGATCGCCTAGAAAGCATGGCTATAGGTTTATGATTCTGGATTCTATTGATCCCTAATTGACGTATGCTTTTACGTGCATTTGTTGATTAAGTGCGGAGGTCAATGCGAGCCTTTAATTGTTTTTATGTGAAGTCTTTATATGTTTTGTTTGTCGCTTAGTTTTTGCATTTTTTGAGCAACCTAGATAAGGTCTAGAACCATCCAAATAGAGGTCCAAAACCTCATTGACCATAGGTATGGGACGGGTAGTGTCATGACCCAATTCTCCCTCTAACTGAGTCTCGTGACTGCACCTAGTCTAGACGACTATGTAAGCCTATTTGATCAACAAGAATCTAAGATAACAAGCAAAGACAGTAATAAAACGAACTAAAGCCATAGTAATACTCTACGCCGCTTAGCGTTACAGTTTGCTATACCCAAGTCCCGAAATATCATCAATACATCACAAGCTGACTCTACGCCTCAATATGCACAACTGGAAAGAAACGACAGTATAGTCTCATCTACAAGTGCTAACTACACTAAGATAGGAAGGGGACTCGGAGATCTGCGGACGCTGCAGATTATACCTCAAGTCTCCTGGCACTGGCTGCTGGCTAACAGTGATACTGCGTACTGGGACCTGGATCTGCACATGGGGAAAAACATGCGCAGAAGGGCGTGAGTACTTCACATTCGGTACTCAGTAAGTGCCAAGCCTAAACCCAGTCAAGTAGTGACGAGGTCAGGTTGAGGCCCTACTGAGGTTTGTAAAATAACAGGTATAATGAACAAGTAAGTAAGAGAAGTAATAATTAACAGAAATTCTAAGTAATGACTAGCAAGAAAAGGTATAGTTAAGTGCTCAGATCAACGCAATATATATAAAGCTTAATAAGAAGGAAATGCACAATGCGAAGCCATATGAGGGAAAGGCTCAGGTCTATGCCCGTAGTCCCTAGGTATGCAATGCGGTATGAGGGAAAGGCTCAGGTCTCCGCCCACAATCCCTATGTATGCAATGCAGTATGAGGGAAAGGCTCAGGTCTATGCCCGCAATCCCTATGTATGCAATGCAGTATGAGGGAAAGGCTCAGGTCTATGCCCGCAGTTCCTGTATGCAATGCAGTATGAGGGAAAGGCTCCGGTCTATGCCCGCAGTCCCTGTATGCAATGCGGTATGAGGGAAAGGCTCAGGTCTATGCCCGCAGTTCCTGTATGCAATGCAGTATGAGGGAAAGGCTCCGGTCTATGCCCGCAGTCCCTGTATGCAATGCGGTATGAGGGAAAGGCTCAGGTCTATGCCCGCATTCCCTGTATGGAATGCAGTATGAAGGAAAGGCTCAGGGCTATGCCCGCAGTCCTTGTATGGAATGCGGTATGAGGGAAAGGCTCAGGTCTATGCCCGCAGTCCCTGTATGCAATGCGGTATGAGGGAAAGGCTCAGATCTATGCACGCAGTCCCTATGTAAATACGTAATATAAGGTAAATCTCAAAATAGCGTAGTTTAAAGGTTTTAAGAAAATCCATTAGAAATTCCGGAGTAAAATCCTTAAATCAGTTTCAAATAATAGTAACGCTTGGAAAACCAGTTAGAAATCAATTTACCAGGGTAGAATCTTAAGTTACTATGCAGTTCAACCGATAGCAGTAATAATAGAATTGAAAATGAGGCATTGTGTAAAAAGAAATATGGAACTTCTGTGAAAATATCCCGTGCACGCGCCCGTCACCTCACGTACACGGGGTTTTATAGCAAAAATCAGTTAAAAATGCCTAAGGAAAATTCCCCAACACAGAGTTAGGCAAGCTACTTACCTCGACTGTGCAATTCAACCAATAATCACGCTCTTGCCACGAGTATCCACGGGTGGCCCAAATCTATTCAATTCGATGGTATAATGTAAATATAAATTCAAGAAATCAAAATAACTAATTATTTCGGAACTAAAACGCGAAATTAGAAAATTTGACCAAAACGCCCATCGGGCCCACGTCTCGGAATCAGGTAAAATTTATATTTTCTGAACCCTTATTCACTCACGAGTCTAACCATATGAAAATCTCTCAAATCGGAGGTCAAATACTCAATCAAAACCCCAAAAATCGGTCTAGGAAGTTTCTTCCAATTTTCCCCAATTTCAACTCAAAAATCTCGAATTTAAGGGTGGAATTTAAGATTAGGAACATGAAAATTAACCTATGGTGTTTAGAAGTCACTTACCTTGAACACCCAAGTGAAAAGTCCCTTAAAAATCGCCTCTCCCGAGCTCCCACAACTCAAAAATGGTGAAATAACAAAACCCTCGGATTTTTGGAATATGAACAGGGATTTCCGCACCTGCGGTCCCTTTCACCGCACCTGCGGAAAAGGCATCGCAGGTGCGGAATTTCATTAAATCTCCTGGGGTCGCACCTGCGGTCCATTGGTCGCTCCTGCGGTTCCTCACATGCGGGACCCAGGTCGCACCTGCGCACAATTCCCAGCCTAACCAACTTCGCACCTGCAACCTCTATATCGCACCTGTGTCACCGCACCTGCGGGAAATCCTTCGCAGGTGCGAAAACACCAGAAGGTTGCCCAGTTCAGCAACTTACCAAGTCCAAAATTCTTTCGTTGAACGTCCGAAACAACCCCGAGGCCCCCGGGACCTCAACCAAAACCACCAACTGACCCCAATACCCTATTCGAACTTGGTCGGGCCTTAAAAATACGTCCCCTAACATCAAAATGTTCAAGAATGCATAGATTCAAGCCTAAGAACTTAGGAATTTTCAAGAATTCACCTTCGACGCCGAAACACGTCTAAACTCATCCGAATGACCTCAAATTTTGCACACAGGTCATAAATGACATTCCAGACCTACTGTCCCTTCGGAATTTCGTTCCGAGTCCAATATCAAAATCTCACCTATCGGCCGAAATTCTAACTTTCGCCAATTCAAGCCTAAATCTACATCCGACCTCGAAAACACAATTTGAACACGCTCCCAATCCCGAAATCACCCCACAGAGCTAACGAAGTTAACAGATTCCCATCCCGGATCTGTCTTCACATAGCTCCCGCTACGGTCCAATTTCTAAGGTTAAAGCTCACCTTAAAGGACTATATGTCAAAAAACACTCCAATTTTCATCACTCAATGCTCCGACTCGTTCCATTAACCTAATAAGACATGGGAGGAACAATTATCAGGGAATCGGGGCGCTAACTCTCAAAACGACCGGCCAGGTCATTACAGGTAGTGCACGACTTAGAATTGAATTAGAGCACTCTTAGGTAAACAACTTAACATAGTAATCGGGTAGCAGGAGATGATAGTCCTTGCCTGCTGAATAATATGAGTAACACCCTATCTCAAGGGAGTTATGAAATATTATTTATGTTGCACGTGGTGATCCTTTAGTCTAAAAAACTTAGGGCCCTCCCCCTCTCCCTTTCTTTCTTTTCTAATAGAATAAAAAAAATACACGTACCTCCCTATTCAAGGTTTTTTTACTCCCTCCGGTCCAAAATAAGTTATTTTCTAGGTGTTTTCACACAGATTAAGAAAATCACATTTTAGCATTAATTATCAATGAAAATGACCATATCATCCTTTGATATCCATTTTGGGATTTGGGATGTGATTATACTCAACTCTAACTAAACATTGAATGAAGCAAATGGAAGACGACGGCAGAAGATGATTAGCAATGATCTCAATTTGTCAGATGAAGCAACGCTTGAAAAATGATTTCAAATTTTCAGCAAGAATCTCAATTTGTCTAGAATTTTAACTTTAAAATATCAACAAAATATAAAATGGAGCCAAAAATTTCAACATTTCCCACCAAGAATTCTCTTATAAAAGAAGGTTTAACAGAGCTAGAGAAGTGGAAACGTGAATATGATCATATGGAAGAATTCAATTGCACTGGAAATAAATACTTTAATAACACATATTCCAACAGTATTTACTCTATGGGCAATATAGAAAAAATAATTAATGCTCTCTTGAAATCTGGAAAAATCACTTATTTTGGACAAAAAAAGGTCAGACAATCACTTATTTTGGACCGGAGGGAGTATAATAAAATTCTTAGATTTTGTTCTCTCTTTGCTTAGTTGATCATATAGACTAATCCATATAATTTAAGTTCGTCCGGGACCCACAATTGTGGACCTCGAGGAGTGCCTAACACCTTCTCTTTGTGGTAACTTGAGCCCTTACCCGATGTTTGGTGATGTAGACTAGTTAGACTAGAGTCATTTACAAATAGGTGCCCTAACGCACCTTAAAAATCTTTAGGTAGCGTCTCTTCTCTTTTAATACCTCCTTAAAAGAGTCATCACACGTCGAAACCCGATTTCGCGAGAAAAAGCTGCGCGACAATGATATGAAAAGGAAAAACACCGTCACCCTTCGTGCTTTTACTCTCGCCTTCACCATGTAATATCATGAATATAATGGCGTGACAACACCCTTCGTGATTTTACTCACTGGCACGACATCATCCTTCATACTTTTACTCTCATATCTCTCAATATATGATAATTAATGCAAATAAGGCATGGAAACACCCTTGGTGCTGCTCACTCTTCCTCACCAAACAACAATAAAAATTTGAATAATAATAACAATCAAGGCGGGGAACAATTTCACTTCCAATACAGTGCCACGATATCAAACCCAACTTTTAAAATATACAACATCTTTGAAATAAACAATAAATACGAAACGAATAATTTTAGAAGTAAAAATCTAACCCAAGAATGGATAACATGTCTAACAAATAATATAATACAAATAAACAATTTCCACCTGCATGCTTTAACCCATGACAACTCATAGATACTCGTCACCTTACATATACGTTGTCCCCACACATAAAGCACGTAGCAAATAGACCAACAAGTCCTAATATCTCAAGTTAAGGTTAACCACGATACTTACCTCACTCCGCAACCAAATCAATGCTCAACTGCAGCTTTTCCTCTATAATTAGCCTACAAACCAGTCAACTCTAACCAAATATAGTTCAAATAATTCAAAATAAACTTCAAAAACTACCCACGAGTGAAAAAGATTCAATCTTTAATGATTTTGAAAAAAAGGTCAACCCCGAGCCCGCTTGATCAACCCATGATTCAGACAAAAACTCGATTACCCATTCACCCCAGCCCGGTTATGTGATTAGCTTCGAAATCCGACCTCAGTTTGAGGTCTAAATTTCAATTTTACAAGAATTCCCAATTTCTACCCAAGTCCCTAATTTCTACCATGAAAATCCTAAATTTGATGTTGAAATCCCATAAAAAGTAATGGGTAATTGAAAGGAAATGGATTAGAGTTGCATACCAATGATTTAGGGGAGAAAATTCTCTTGGAAAATCGCCTTTAGAGTGTTTAGAGTTGAAAAATTGTGTAAAATTAGCTAAGTCTAGATTTCCCCTCTTTAACGCAAATGTGGATGTCACAATTGCGATGTGCTGTTTGCAATTTCAACCACCACAAATGCAAAGCACATGTCTCAAATGCGAACTATGTATTAGAAGTCCGGAAGTGGCAATTGCGACAAAAAGCTCGCAATTCGAAAAGACACACCTTCGCAATTGCGAAGATCACCCAAAAGCAAGTTGAGTCGCAAATGCGACTCAGCGATCGCAAAAGCGACCAGTGATAGTTTGCAAATGCGAACAAGTTCCTCACAATTGCGATATTAGCCCAGCCCAAGCCATGCTCGCGGGCTCAGATTTGTTAAGATCAACATCAGCAATAGCCTTTCCAGTAAAACTAGCATCAGAAATTTTGTTCACAAGATAATATGTTATAAGCTCTTCATCTGTTGGATGAAATCTGAATCCTGGTGGTAGACTACTCTCTTCTTTATTCACTTCTAATTCCATTTCTTTAATTTTTTTGTTTCTTTCTTCAACTACTATGCAAAACCTAGAATTTTAGAACTCTAACTGAAACCCTACCCTACAAGTAAGTTCAGAGCACGGAACTAACGACAACATTAGAAACTAGCTGACATTCTACTGAAACCAACTGCTATATCACGTCTCTTCCACGCGCCATCCCATGGAACTGCCGGACGGCGCCACTCTGGTGCGTTTGGGAGGTCACACGATCCCAAATTCCATGGCGAACCAGTCCTCTAATCCAATTGGTTCAAAATTGACCTATGCCTCTAAGGTGATCACTTCTTCGGCTGCTACGACTTCCACAATCTGCCATAACAGAGAAGCTATAATTGCTACTCATACCATTCATAATGGCATGCCGGCGGTCCTATTCAAAGCCTCCGATTACTATGGTGTTATGGCTGAGGAGTGCAAACTCACCATAGTCGGAAGATTTCTCAAACCAAGCCCCCAAATTGACAAAATTAGGTCAAAATTCAAAGAGTTAATTTCGATTAAGGGCTCCGCCAAGATTGGGGTCTATGATATGTATAATGTTTTCCTTGATTTCACTAATGAAGAAGATTTTAATGCTGTCTGGTTCAGAAGAGTTGTCGAGATTGAAGGACAACAAATGTGGCTTCAAAAATGGTCGCCGGATTTCAAGCGGGAAGAAGACATGCCTATCGCTCCGGTATGGGTTCTTCTGCCTGGCTTACCGTTCCATATGCACACTTGGAATTATGTAAAACAAGTCGTGAGTGCGATTGGTACTCCCCTTGAAATGGATTTAGCTACTAAAGGAAGGACAATGCCCAGTATGACCAAAGTAAGAGTTGAAATCGATTTGCTTAAGGAACAACCGAACTCTGTTTATGTCAGTCAAACATATGATAATGCACCTCAAAAAGGGCTTTGTGCAAAAAAATAAATTCGAGGGAGTACCTAAATATTGCAAATTATGTCGAAAACCGGGGCATAATTTGGTCAATTGTAGAGCCTTAGAAAGGAAAAAAGCTGCTGAAAATAGGGAGTTAGAGGGCCAAAAGATTGCTGAAAATGCTGGAATTACTGCTGGAACAGCAGTTCGAGCCTCTGAAACTGCTGGAAATGCTGATTTTGTTGCTGAAAATGCTGGAATTACTGCTGGAATAACAGTTCGAGCCTCTGAAACTGCTGGAAATGCTGATTTTGATGCTGAAAATGCTGGAATTACTGCTAGAACAACAGTCCGAGCCTCTGAAACTGCTAGAAATACTGATTTTGTTGATGAAAATGCTGGAATTACTGCTGGAACAGCAGTTCGAGCCTCTGAAACTGCTGGAAATGACAGAACCTCTGCTCGAGCCTCTGAAACTGCTGGAAATGCTGATTTTGATGCTGAAAATGCTGGAATTACTGCTGGAACAGCAGTTCGAGCCTCTGAAACTGCTGGAAATGACAGAACCTCTGCTCGAGCCTCTGAAACTGCTGGAAATGCTGGAACTATTGGAAATGTTGATCATAAAATTATGGTTGCTCAAAATAAACAGGCTGAAAATTTTGGAACTGTTGTATATGCTGAAAATTAAAAAAATGATGCTAGGAAAACAGTGCTTACTAAAGAAAACGAGGCTGAAAATTTTGTTAACACAGATGTTGTTGGACAGTTTAGGCAAAATAACAAAACGACGTCTGTTGAATCTGTTGCATCAGGAACTGCTGCTAGAGATGGGCAGCCAGAAAACAACTCAATTCAAAAGCCAAGGAGGGAAACTCTGAAATCTGGACCTACTGTTAATAGAAAATATGCTAAACTAGTGTACAAAGAAGTTGCTAAAGCTACTGAATATCGAGCGGATGCTTGTGTTGAGCAGACTGACTTGCAACAAATATCAAGCAACATCAGGGAGAGATCTAGGAAAAAAAACAAAAAAAGCAAACACGGAAAGCTCCCTAAGAAGAAAGCCAAAGTATTATTCAAACCAAGTTTCGACCTTTCCACTGGCTATAGCAAGAGAAAGAATCATAACAAAGACATAATTTTGGCTATTCAAAATATGAAGAAGCACAGTTCCAATGAAAATGATGTGAATGCTAATGCTTGCGAACATGGGGATCAAACTAAGTCCGTCAATGAACAAGCTAGGGAAGTTAACGACCAAATTAAGGATGCCAATGATCAAATGCCTTCGAGACCTAAGATAGATAACAATGAACAGAAAGGCTATGACAATAACAGTGAAACAAAGGAGGATTTGCAGGTGTCCAATCGAGAAATTGAGAACCTAAGTGAGAGGGCAGATTCTGAAAACAAAAAAGCTCAAAAGAAAGCCCTTAACTTAAGTGATTATGTCAATGAATCTATTAGTCTGCCTTCTGAAATTCGAAATATCCCTGGGATTGAGATGGTAGTTGATCTCAATATGGAACACAAAGCCAAGCAAGATAGATATGTGGCTAGTCAACAAATTGAGGTGACATCTCCTAACAGGGTGACAGTAATGGTACCTGAAGATCAAATTCAAGCTGATTCAAAGGATGAACCTTTTCAGATTGTATGTTCCAGAGAAAAGAAAAGGAAAAAAAGAAAGAAGAACAAAAGCAAAGATACTACACCTCCTAAAGGGGGACACTCATGCTAGCCTGATCTGTTTCAATGATAAATGCCATTTTTTGGAATATTAGGGGTGTGAATACTAAAAAAGCCTTTCCAAGGCTAAAAACATTGATCTCCATTTATAAGGTGGAACTGGTTGTTATTATGGAGCCTTTTGCTAGCACTAATCATATTGAAAGGTGCAGGAGGTTCCTTGGCTACCATCATTGTATCTCTAATTCAAATAGTCAGATTTGGATCATGTGGTCAGGCAACAATATGACTACCATTTTGAACAACCACGAACAACATCTTACTATCAAGTTGCATTATGGGGCTGCCAACAGTGATCTCTACATCACTGCATTATATGCTAAATGTACTCCAGAAGAAAGGAGAGAGCTATGGAATAGCCTAGAGTTAACAAATCTTCAAGTGAATGGTCCATGGTACATTGGGGGCGATTTCAATGTCATTTTGGATCCAGATGAGAAAAAAGGTGGCAGGCCTCATAGAATGAGAAAAAGCCTAGAATTTAGCACTTGCATGGATAACTGTGGTATGATGGACTTGGGTTTTGTGGGACCAAAATACACATGGTGTAACAACTGGGAACCAAGAAGAAGAATATGGAAGAGACTGGATAGAGTATTCATCAATGATGATTGGTCCCATATTTTTCAAAACAAAATTGTCAATCATTTGGCTAGAATTGGCTCTGACCATAGACCTATTCTAATTCAGTGCAAGGACACCAATCAACAGGGGCCGAAATACTTCAAGTTTTTAAATTTTTGGACTAATCAACCAACTTTTTTGCAGGTAGTTGAAGAAGTTTGGAGGAATCATGTCAATGGAAATCCTCTGTGGAGACTGCAACAAAAGCTTAAAATGCTGAGCAGAAGACTGACTCAATGGTCTAAGGACGACATTGGCAATATTTTCAACCAAGTTCAATACTGGAAAAAAAAATAGAGGACCTTGAACAAATAGATCTTATGAAAAGTAGTGATACAACCAGATATGAACTGAACAAAGGACAAGCTGAGTACATTAGGTGGATGGGGATGCAGGATGACATTCTCCGACAGAAAGCTCGGGTGAACTGGTTTGAAGAAGGAGATGCTAACACTAAATAATTTCATAGCACCATCAGAGGGAGAAGGAGAAGGCTGTAAATACTCAAAATCAAAGACAATGGAGGCCATTGGATTGAAGGGGATGCTAATATTGGAAAGGCTGCTGTCCATAACTTTCAACAGCTCTTTAACATCAATCACTACTACAATGATCATGATATCATCAAATGTATTCCACAATGTGTAACTGAAGCAGATAATGAAAGTCTTACTGCCATTCCTAATACAGAAGAGATTAGAGATGTCGTCTTCAACATGATTCTTGATAGTGCAGCAGGACCGGATGGATATAATGGAAAATTCTTTCAATCCTGTTGGGATATCATTAAAGAGGACATCACTGATTTTGTTCAAGTCGTCTTCAATGGCAGGAGGCTCACAATTTCTTTTCCTCATTCTTGTTTAGTTCTTATCCCTAAAGTTGATTATCCTAGTACTTTCTCGGATTTGATACCCATTAGCTTGAGTAACTTTACATCCAAGATTATCTCCAAGATCCTCTCTAGAAGGTTGAATCCTATTCTAGGTAAGCTTATCTCAGAGAATCAAAGTGGCTTTGTGAAAGGCAGATTGATCACAGAAAATATCCTATTAGCTTAGGAGATTGCTCAGGGAGTGAACAAGAAGAACAGAGGAGGCAATGTTATAATAAAACTTGACATGGACAAAGCTTATGACAGAATTTCCTGGACCTTTCTGATAGCAGTTATGAGGAAATTTGGTTTCGCTGAAAACTAGATCAACATGATATGGGGACTTCTTCAAAATATATGGTACTCTATCATTATCAACGAGGCTAGAACAGGTTTTTTCACATCTTCCCAAGGCCTCAAACAGGGGGACCCCTTGTCCCCTTCTTTGTTTATTATTGGAGCTGAGGTTCTTTCTAGATCTTTAAATTCCCTTAATGACTTTATTGAATTTACTCCTTTTAGCATGGACCCGAAAGGTCCGATGATCAATCATTTAGCCTATGCTGACGATATTGTTATTTTCTCTAGTGGAAACAACATGAAACTCAAGTTAATCAAAAAGACTATTGACAGGTATGAAAAGGCTTCTGGGAAGAAAGTTAACAATGACAAGAGCTTCTTTATCACAGCCCCTCATACCTGTGCTGCAAGAATCAATAGAATTAGAAATACTATAGGCTACATGGATAAACCTTTCCCTTTCTCTTATCTGGGATGCCCCATTTATTTTGGGAGGAAGACTAGCAATCTTTTTGACGGTATGCTAGCTAAAGTGATGAAGAAACTTAATGGATGGCAAGCCAATATGATGTCCTCTAGAGGGAGAATGATTTTGATTAAACACGTCTTACAATCCCTCCCCACATACATACTATTTGCTATGAACCCTCCCAAAGGAATTACTAAGCTTATAGAGAAACACTTTGCAAACTTTTTTTTGGGGCACAAATGAAGGTAAAAACAAATATCATTGGTCTTCATGGAACAATCTTGGTCTACCCAAAGATGAGGGAGGAGTTGGTGTTAGAAAAATGGAGGATATTATAGATACTCTTAACATTAAAAGATGGTGGGGATTCAGAACTCATCCTTCCCTTTGGGCCATCTTTCTCAAGAATAAATATTGCAAAAGAGCTCATCCAGTGAACAAAAAGCCAAATCCCACAGATTCTCATATTTGGAGAAACATGCTCAAAATCAGAGACAAAGCTGAGGAAAACATAAATACAGAAAGGTAATTGTAGCTTCTAGTGGGATAACTGGACATGTAAAGGTGCATTAGCCAACATTCTACAAGGTAGTGGGAGATCTTCTAAAGTACAGGTGAAAGACTACATGCATAACGGAGATTGGATTATTGACAAACTCAACGACGCTCTCCCTGCTCATATTATGGATAATGTTGTTCATCTGGATATAGGAAACCCAAATGAAGATGATTTCCATGTTTGGACTACTTCTAATGATGGGAATTTTTTATCCAAATCAGCATGGCATTCTATTAGATTCAAGAAACAGAAGAATATCTTCATTAACAAAATCTGGCATAATTCACTCCCCTTTAAAGTGTCCTTTATATCTTGGAGAATTTTCAAAAATAGACTGCCATTTGATGATGTTATTTGTAGATTTGGTACTAACATTATTTCCAGATGTTCTTGTTGTTCTTCTGCGCAGGTAGAAACAGTTCAACATGTCTTCAATAGTAGTGAAGCTGCCATCTTCATATGGAACAAATTAGGAAATGCACTTGGAATCAAACATCAACACGAGCCTATTGTTGCTACCTTCAAAAGATGGTGGGAGACTACGACCAACAATAAAGTTTACAACCAAATGCTTCAAATTGCTCCCACAATCATATGCTGGGAACTTTGAAAACAAAGAAATACATGTAGATATGGGAAACAGAAGAAGTTTCAGCTGAACTTTATGAGACACCAAATCACATGGACATTGAAAGCGGCTATCTCCAACATGGTACCTAGCGACTACACTCATATGGAATGGCCTTTATTATGTGATAAGGTTGAGAGACTCAGACCATATCAGAAATGGACTCAAGTTACATGGGAGTTTCCTCTACCCGGCACTGTCAAAGTTAATACAGATGGGAGCTTTTGCAAAGAAAGTGGTAAAACAGGCATTGGTGGGGTGGTCAGGAACAATCAAGGGGACATAATTATGGCTTTTTATATTCCTTTCAACTGTGATGATCATACAATGGCAGAGGCTAAAGCAGCAGAGTTTGGAGGGAAATTGTGTAGTCATAATTGGTACACTAATTTCTCTATCGAGCTGGACTCAAAGATCATAGTGGATATTCTCACGGATGGATATTCTAACAACATGAAGATTAAAAAGGTAATAGATAGAGTTTCCCTCATTATTAAACAATCACAAGCTACAGTCAGTCATTGTTTCAGAGAAGGGAATCAGTTAGCGGATTGTCTTGCTAAATTGGCTACCACAACAAATCAGAGAAGGGTGCATCGTTCACTCCAAGAATTTTCCAACAACGCAAAAGGACCATTTCTCCTTGATAAATGGCAACTTCCTAGTATAAGGACAAAGTACGAAAAATCTAGTTTCTTTGTCAGCTAAGTTTGTTCCAAGGGCTTAGGAAGGAGGGTGTATATATATGAACCTCCATGCCTCTCTTTTTTTATTTTTGGGGTGATTGCATCACCGTTGTTGTATTTTGTTGAGGTCAGGCCTAGCCCCCCTCTTGCGCTATTTTGAATACAACACATCCTAGACGTCTGTCTGGGCAACTTTTAAAAAAAAATAAAAGCCATGCTCGCAAATGCAAGTTGTTGTTCGCAAAGACACCAACTATCTTTGCACTATCAAAACACATCTGAAACATGTCCAAAACTCACTCGAGCCCCTCAGGCTCCAAACCAAACATGCACACAAGTGTAATAACAACATAAGAACTCGCTCGCGCGATAAAATCACCAAAATAACATCTAAATCTACAAACCGAACCTCAAAATGAATGAAATTTCAAATGGAACTTAAGAATGACTAAAGTCACATATAAGCATAATAATCATATCAAACCAATTGCGAATTGCACCGAATTTTGCAGACAAGTTTTAAATAGCAATAGAGACATATTCCAAATTTCAACATCAAAATACGAACCTGTTAGTTATGAAGTCAACCTACTGTCAAACCTAGGATATCTTTAAACCTTCAAATTACTAGGTTTCAACAAATCAAGCCAAATTAAGTTAGAGACTTTTATTACCTAATATAATAATGTGAATTATTATTATAATACCTCACAAACAAGGTAGATGAATTGCCAAGACTATCTCGACCTTACCCTTACACTCAGCATGAATTCAATTCCGTCATACGTCCAAGTTCAAAAATCACGGTATAAACCCACTGGGATAGTCAAAATACCGATCCGTGGTTGTTTACCCAAAATGTTGAAAGTAGTCAACTCAAGTCATTTTTAAAGCTAAAATTCATGTTTTCTTCAATTGTTCACATAAAATCTTTTTTCGGGAAGAGACACGGACTGCGCACAAAAATCAAAAAATACAAAACAGAGCTAATCAAGGTCTCGGAACAAGAAAATAAGTGATTGAACTCAAAACAACCTATCGGGTCGTCACTGGTTGTCTAAAAAATATAAAACTTTTATTACGAAAATTTTGCATATCGACTAAAAGTATATGACTCGTGCATTACAGTACGAAATATAATTTTTGTTAACCAAAAATAAATAATTTGTTTACGAAATCTCTATCTTAGACAATAATTTTGTGGTTAAGTCTCATATTGGTTGTTGTTTACGCAGATAAAGTAAAATGATCTTTTCCATTATATAATTCACTGACTAGTCAACAAAGAGGTGCTCGTTAGATTGCATGTCACAACATTTTAATATAGTTTAATTTAATGGGGAAATGAGACACGCACATGGGACATAAATTCTAATTTCCACGACTGTAACAGCAAACTTTTAGTGATGGAATTTTTTTAATTCAAAATTAAAATTCTGTAAGAAAAAATAACAGTTTGTCACCAATTGTCTACACAATTAGTAACGAAACTAATGTGTCAATGATAACGTTTTGACCAAATTTTACTCAATAAATTGCGTCAATCCATTTCTTTTGTGGGAAACTTTTGTTACCACATGATGTATCGTCACCAAAAATATGTGACTCATGCATTAAGTATGAAATGTAATTTTTTGTTAACAAAATGAATAATTAGTGATGAATTTTCTGTCCTATATAATTATTTCATGGTTAAATATCATATTTCTGCAGTGTATGCAAACCAACTAAATATGACACTTTCAATTATATAATTCCCCGCCTAGTCAACAAAGAGGCGCTTGTTATCTCAGAACATCTTAATATAATTTAGTTTGATGGGGAAATGAGTCACGCCATGGGACACGAATAAGTTGAAGAAAGGAGACAAAACGGGAAGCAAAATAAAAGAAATTTTTAATAAAGAGAAATGCCAAACTTTCTAGATCTGTGGGATTTGCTTAATAATTTCTCTTCCCCAAATTTGTCAAAACATAATACACATCAAAATCCCGCGCCTCGACTGTCTTAAAGTAATAGAATAATCGGCCGGATAGCGCAGCATGTGCTATAAACGTTCCTATCAAAAAGACTTCAGCTGAGCAACCATACCTAGCAAAGCATTACAACTTGCACTTAAAAGTTTAAGCATACTCGGGCAAAAACTAATCTTTGGCTGCGTGCGTATAACTACAAATATGTTATAAAATAATATAAGGTGGAAGTAAAACAAGAAAATTAGAGAGGAAACTTAAAGAAGACTTCATTGCATTATTTGATGTCCTACAAATGGGTAAAGAAACTGTCCTATTTATAGGAAGAAAAGAGCTTGGTTACCTAACTTGGTAACTATTAACTAAGTAACCAAATTAGTCACAAAGTAACTAGATTAATTCATAACTAACTGACTTGCTCCTCAAGTAATATTACAATGAATGGACATACAAACAAATAATATTTATAACATTCTCCCTTGGATGTCCGATGTCTATCAGTAGATGATGTGCTATGTTAAATTTACTAGGAGAAATCATGTGAAAAAAAGTTCTAGTGAAGCAAAAGAGTACACATATCTAGTAATATGCATTTAAAGGTTTCTCAGTCACGACCGAAAATCTCACCTTAAGGATCCTGATGACACCTAGTTCGTAAGACTAGGTAATCCTAATACATAACAAAATCAGTAGAAATATAAACTAAAATAGTAATGAAAACTGAGGAGTGTCATAATATAATCAACCGCGGAAAACAATAGTCATAAATTCCAAAAATCCGGTAATACTAAGTCATAAGCTCTACAAGAAGTTTATGACTCCAAGTGAGCTTCACATTTTAAAAACATTTTCCCAAAATAGCTTCACGCGCATAAGCCCCCTTATTTTGCTGCGTGTGCATCACAATGAAGTGTTTCCCCATACTAGCAACACGCGCATATGTCCCCTTATCTTGCCGCATGAGCATCAATATACACACCACATTTATGCCGCCTGCATGCGCATCTCAATCACAACATAATAATAACAATCATCCACACCTCACGTACACATATGCCACAATATCACCACAATAAGAATTAGTCCATGGCTCAACAATAACGTATACATGAATCATAACAATAGTATAAGGGTGCGAGGAGTGAACAACAAAATAAATACATGTTTCATATAACAAACAACTCCAAATCAAGGCATATTAATAGCCTAAGGTCTAATTAGTTCATAGCCAACACACACACACACGTACACACTTGTCACCTGATGTACACGTCGTTCCATGTAGCACAAATATTGCAAAGTAGTCCAAATCCGAAGGAGAATTTCTCTCACACAAAGTTAGTCAAGACACTTACCTCAATCAAGCTAAATTAATCCTCTTATAAGCCCTTCCGGTGTATATCAACCTCCAGACGGCTCAAATCTAGCCAAAATAACTTAATATCATAAATAAAAATCTTAAGAAACGATACCAAATAATAAAGTGTAACGACCCGGTCGGTCGTTCTGTAGAATTTGCATTATTATTGCTGTTATTACCTTGTCATAGGTTGGTTATTCTGTTTATGATGTGTTAGAGTCAGTTGGCTCGGATTTAGAATGGTTGTAGTGAGAATTGAGACATTTAGTCTCTAAAAATAGCCTTATAGTTGAAAAAGTCAACTGAGAATTGACTTATTGGTAAACGACCTCGGAATGCGGATTTTATGGCTCAGATAGCATCGTTAGGTGATTTTAGACTTAGGGGTGTGTCTGGATAGTAAATTGGAGGTCCGTGGTAGAATTAGGCTTGAATTGGCGAAAGTTGGAAATTTAGAAGTTCTTAGGCTTGAATTCGACGTAGATCTGGTGTTTTGGGTGTTCCGAAGGTTCGACTAAATTTGAGTTATGTAATGGGACTTGTTAGAATGTTCGTGTGGGGTCCCAAGGAGCTCGGGTGAGTTTTGGATAGGTTTGGGCTGCGTTGTGCTCGTTTTACTTATGCTTCGGCGTCGTTTCTTCAAGCATAAATGATATCATATTGAACAAATGATCTCTTATTACTGTTTTGAATGAAGTATTAGATTCGTATCGTAATTACGGACCCATAGCAAAAAGAATCGTCGAATTTGGACATCGTATGAGGATTTTATGACCATTTTACCAAGGTTGCCAGATTTTTCAGGTTAATGACGAAATTGCCCCTGACGGCGTATTAAAAACCTGCACTATTTGCAAATCTTAAAACCTACATATCTCCTTCATTATAAGGTCAAATTGAGTGATTCAAAAGTCTAAATTGATTATAAATTCACAAGGAATCCATTGGGAGCAGTAAAACGCGTGAACAGTATATATATAACGAGCAGTCCGAGTTTTCTTCCAATTTTTGAACGGGAAGAAGCTTTTGAGGCGATTTTTAAGAGAGGAAATCATTGTTCTTCATTGAGGTAAGGATTTTGGACCCTAAAACTCTATTATATGTGATTAAGGATCAAAATATCAGTGTTTAATTCATGAAAATCAGTAGAAAAAGGTGGGTTTAGGGCTTGAGATTATGAGATCTTTAGGGGTCGATTTGAGGGTCAAACGGACTCCGATTTTAGCGTTTTTTATATGTACGAACTCGTGAGACGATGAAGAACAGATTTTTATAAAAAAATTTGAGTTTTTGGACGCGGGCCCGGGGGTCGGGTTTGACCAAATTCAGGTTTTTGAGCTAAATTTGATATCTTTCGATTGGAATTCGTTCCTTAAGCATAAATTGATGATAAAAATCTGAACTTGATAGATTTGGAGCCTTCAGAAGTTTATTCGAGAGACAAGCGTGTTGCGGAATAGTTCCGGGCTAGTTTTGAGGTAAGTAATGTCTTTAAATCCTGTCCTGAGGGTATGAAACCCCGGACTCTACACCCTTTCACGGGTTTTGAAATGCAAAGGTTGAGACTTTGGAGATATATTCCTTACTTAGGAGACTATTGAGTTGCTAAACTGACTTTTAAGCCCATGCTTACTTAGTATTATTTTATTATGATATGATTTGGGTTGTAAGCCGTGTTTGGGGCCTAGTGACGATCTGTTTTCCCCTTGGGGGTTGTGTTTACTATATTTTCCTCACTGATATGTTATGATTTTACACTCAGTCTTTTCCTAATAAATTGTTTTGACACTCAGAGTATTTTGATACTATTTATTGAAAAATGAAACACCATTTTTGGGTCGAGAACCCGGTATGTTTATAACCTAAGGGCAAATTGAGAGTGTCTGACTGAGTGAGACTTTCAAGTCTATATTGTGAGGAGGATTTCAGGCCTTATATGAGGGAGGCTTTCAGGCCTATATTGTGAGGAGGATTCCAGGCCTTATATGAGGAAGGCTTTCAGGCCTATATTGTGAGGAGGCTTTCAGGCCTTATATGAGGGAGTCTTTCAGGCCTATATTGTGAGGAGGCTTTCAGGCCTTATATGAGGGAGGCTTTCGGGCCTATATTGTGAGAAGGCTTTCAGGCCTTGAGTGAGGCTTTCAGGCCTATGTTGTTATAGCGCTTGGGCTGTAGGAGCCCCTCCGGAGTCTGTACACACCCCCAGTGAGCGCAGGTACCTATTGAGTGATGATTATTGCCCGCGAGGCTGATACTGAGTGATGATTGATACTGAGTGATGGCTGTTACTGAGTGATTGAGAGAATGCCTGAGGGGAAACTGTTACGAGAAATGATTTTGGCCCGAGGGGCAGATTATGATGATTTTACTAAGTTTTCGAACTATAATTTACTTCGTTTTCAAACTGGTTTTACTGAGCATTTTACTGAGATATACTGATATTACACTTGTTTCAAAGGATTTTTGGAAACTGATTTCGAACTTACTTTTTTGACAAATACTACATAGTGACTTGGTGTTTTACTGGATTTTTGTGAAATTGTGTATATGTACTGTGTGTTTTATAATTCTCAGACTGTGATTTATTTTCATTACTACTGAGTTGGCGTACTCATAAAGACTCCCTGTGCCTCTGTGCACAGATTAAGGTGACGGTCTGAAGCAGTAGCTGTCTCAGTTCGTTAGCAGCTGTTACGGGATTTCGAGGTAGCTGTCCAGCGTCCACAACTTCTCCACTTCCCTTCCTTATTTAGTTTTAACATTTGATTCAGAGATATATATTATAGTTTTAGCAGAGTTAGATTTATTTATTTTTAGATGCTCATGACTATTGACTCCAGTCTTGAGAGGTTTTGTTTAGGTTTGTTTAAACTATTATTGGGACGCTAAGACTTAAATACATTACTCTATGCTATGGTTGCATACTTATTATTAAATTGTGAACTTTTATAATTGAATAAATGCGTAGTAAGGTGATGGTTGGCTAGCCTAGTTCCATGATAGGCGCCATCACGACCTGTTAGGATTTGGGGTCGTGACATAAAGCTTCGGTCTTTAACTAAAATAAAAAAGTCCACCCCGAGCCCGCACCCCGAAACACGACAAAACTTAAAACTCCAAACACACATTCAAATACGTGTCCAATCATACCAGTTTCATATAATTCCAACCTCAAATTGACTTTTAAATCATTAAATTTCATTTAGAATTTTTTTTACTAAAATTCTCAATTTTCCTCACTTAAATTCATCGATTAAATGCTTAAACAAGGATGGAATAATAAATAATAACCAAATCTGAGCCAAAAATACTTACCCAAATCCAAATCATAAAAATTTCTTCCAAAATCACCTAAATCTGAGCTAAATAACAGATAATGTGATAAAATAATCAAAACCCTCGAAATGAAATGTTAAATGGTCTACCCAAGGGTCCCTTTCGCAATGCCGGGACAATCGTCGTGATCACGAAGAACAAAAATTCCACTGGCCTTAAATAATTCGTCGCGAACGCGGTGTCACGACCCTAAACTCAAACCGGCCGTGATGGCGCCTATCGATGATACTAGGCCAACCGACCTCCACAACACTACAATAGTTCATTTAAAACGATATGCCAAAGACCTTTTGTATAATAGAATTCATTAAAAAAAAAAGAGTTCACTAAAAAAACTAAATATGGAAAGAAAAGCCCCAAACATCGGGGTGTCACTAAGTCATGAGAAGCTACTACAATCTGTTCTGATAACAACAAGACTAACATAGTCTGGGGAAAACCCAAATACAACTAAGGGGAAGATAGGGAAGAAGAAATTAGGGCTGCGATCACCGGGCAGCTACCTTGCAATCTCCAGTGATCAGCTACAAAATATCAGCAGCCGCTACCGTGGCCAGAAATGCCAGGATCTGCACACAAGGTGCATGGAGTAACATGAGTACACCAACTCAGTAAGTAACAACAGTAAATAAAGGCTGAGAAGTAGTGATGAGCTAGATGCAAGTACATTTCATATCACAAAAATTCAGTAAAGTACGACATGCTTTACAACCAGTGTTTAAGTCAAATCAAGTTCAAGTAAAAATCAGTTAAAATTCCTTTCAATAGTCTCAAATAAGGACTCAAAGCAACTATGAGCACAAATGATCAAATCATATACCGCCCCTCGGGCAAACGTCACTCTGTCCTCCCAGTCACTCCAACCTCACAGTCACTCATGCCTCACAATCACTCATGCCTCATTATCGCTCAGCACTCGGCACTCGCACTCAGTAGGTACCTACGCTCACTGGGGGTGTGTACAGACTCCGGAGGGGCTCCTTCAGCCAAAGCGCTATATCAATGCCCATCATGGAAGAATCAATGAAACATGTTTCGGCGTGCAACCCGATCCCATAAATGTCCTCACAAATCAGGCCCTCGGCCTTACTCAATCATAAATCTCTCCAGTCTCTCGAGATCTCAAAAATCAAAGTAAGCCCAAACAACATTGACATGATGCATAAGATAGAATAACAGAGACTGAGCTATGATGTAAAAATGCATGAACATGACTGAGTATGGATTATCAACCAAAAACAATGAGAGGACAGAAGGAAAGGACCTCTAAGGGGTCCAACAATAGCGGCACAAAACCTAGACATGGTATCTAGCATGATTTACAGTAAACTTTTCTAAAACACATAAGGAGCATACAACTACTATTGGTTGTTCAACTTTATAGTTGCTACGGGACGGACCAAGTTACAATCCCCAACGGTGCACGCCCACACGCCTGTCACCTAGCGTGTGTGTCACCTTTAAATAATTATATGACACAACAATACGGGGTTTCATACCCTCAGAACTAGATTTACAACCGTTACTTACCTCAATCCGAGTAAATCCCTACTCCCAATGCTCTTGCCTCTCGATTCGGCCTCCAAATACTCTGAATCTAATCACAACCAGTACAATACCATTAATATATGCTAAAGGAATCAATTCCACAAGAAAAACTACCAAATTAGACTCAAAACCCGAAATTTACTCAATCTCAGCCCCCGCGCCCACGTCTCGAAATCCGACAAAAGTCACAAAACCCAAAAGCCCATTCCCTCACGAGTCTATCCATACGTAATTTATCAAAATCCGACATCATTTGGTCCCTCAAATCCCGAAATTACACTCTCCAAAATCCCAAGCCCTAACCCCTTATTTCACTTCAAAAACCCTACTAATTAGGTGAGAAGTCAACAGGAAAACACCATAGCTAATGATAATAGAGCTCAAGTAACTTACCTCAGTGAATATCCTTCAACCCCCTTCAAAAATCATCCCAAAAGCTCCAAAACACGAGTTGAAAATGGTGGAAATGAGGAAAAACCACGAAATCCCCCTTTTATACCTTCTGCTCAGTGAAACCGCACATGCGGTCCACTTGCCCGCTTCTGCGGCGCCGCACCTGCGGAATTTCAATCGCCAGTGCGGAACTCACTTAATATCCCAGGTTCGGCATCTACGGCCATCACCTCGCACCTGCGGTTGCGCACCTGCGTCTTTACCCTCCGCTTCTGCGGAATTCATCAAACTTCCCACTTCTGCATCTGCGCCTAAGCAACGCATCTGCGGGCTCGTAGATGCGACCCCCTTCTCGCACCTGCGGATCCCGTCCAACGCTATCATGCCTGCATCTGCGGTCTCCCATCCGCTTCTGCGGCCTCGCACCTACGGCTCCCCTCCGCAGGTGCGGAAAAACACCAGCATCAGCAGTTCAACTGCATTTCCCAAGTTCCAAACCTTCCGTTAATCATTCGGAATCACCCTAAGGCCCTCGGGACCCCAACCAAACATACCAACACATCCCATAAAATCATACGAACTTAGTCGAACCTTTGAATCACTCAAAAATATATCAAAACATCAAATTACCATCGGATTCAAGCCTAAGAACTTCTAAACTTCCAAATTCCGCAAACGGCGTCGGAACCTATCAAACCACGTACGAATGAACTCAAATTTTACACACACGTCACAAATGACACCACAAACCTACTCCAACTTCCGAAACTCCATTCCGACCCCGATATCAAATTTTCCACTGCCGACAAAAATCGGCAAATTTTCAACTTTCGCCAATTGAAGCCTAATTCCACTACGAACCTCCAAATCACATCTCGGACGCACTCCTAAGTCCAAAATAACCTAACAGAGCTAACAGAACCATCAAAATTCAAATCCGAAATCGTTTACACCTAAGTCAACATCTGATGGACTTTTCCAACTTAAGGTTCTAATAGAGAGTCTAAGTGTTTCAATTCCCTTCAAAACCACTCTGGACCCGAACTAGCTAACCAGTATAACAAAATATAGCTGGTAAAACAAAAGGAGCGGAAATGGGGGAAAATGGATATAACTCTCGAAATGATCGGCCAGGCCGTTACACGCGGTCAGGAACCCGCGAACGCGACCCTTCACCTTAACTGGCCTACGCGAACGTGACCTCCAGCATCCGAACTGTCATGACCCTAAACCACCCTGGTCATTATGGCGCTTATCGCAGTACTAGGCTAGCCAATTCATTACTTATATCATAAAAGGACTTTTTCATTAATTCATTTACTAATCAAATATTATCATAAATCTTTCGTTTAAGCATTTCAAAACAAGCGGAAGTATGTAAAATATTAAACACTGCCCGATCCCGGAGTCACTAGTCATGAGCAACTAAAAATACAAGTTTGATATTGTCTACTTAATGCAAGATGAGTTTGAGAAAAGTAAATGCTAAAAGATAGGAAGGAGAAAGGTAAGGTTGCAGACGCTGTGAAGCTACTTCGCAAATCTCCGGAATACTCAGAAAAGTAGAAGATCAACTCTCATTCTGATACCCTGGCACCTGAATCTGCACACAAGGTGCAGGGAGTAACGTGAGTATGCCAACTCAGTAAGTAAAAATTATAACTAAAGACTGAGTGCAGTGACGAGCATTTAAAATCATATAAATCTCATAACATAAATACCTCGGTGGAAATAACAGAACAAATCAGTAATTAAATTCCGAATATCTCGTAAAAACTCCAGTTTCAATGAAAGTTATTTAAAACATTTATTCAACATTTTCAATAGAGGATCAGTATAAAAAGAAAAGTGAAAACATTAATTTCATAAAAACAAGCCCCTCGGGAAAAGTATCACT
Organism: Nicotiana undulata; assembly: GCA_005239495.1. Lineage (NCBI taxonomy): Eukaryota > Viridiplantae > Streptophyta > Magnoliopsida > Solanales > Solanaceae > Nicotiana > Nicotiana undulata. The sequence goes on along the minus strand of MDKH01038456.1, from coordinate 39,903 downwards.
CATATATATAGCCCCTCGGGCAAGCCTCTCAATCACTCATGACTCAACTCTCATCAATAAACACTCACACTCAGCACTCATGCTCAATATGTACCTTATAAATATATAGTCGACTGCGCTCACTGGGGGTGTACAGACTCTGGAGGGGCTCCTATAGCCCAAGCGCTATATCGCTACGTCATGCAGCCCGACCCGATATCGCTGCGGCGTGCAGCCCGATCCATATATCGATGCAGCGTGCAACCCGATCCATATATGTATATATAACGCTGCGGCGTGCAGCCCGATCCCTAACTATCCTCACAATCTGGCCCTCGGTCTCACTCAGTCATCAACCTCACAAGTCGCTCGGGCATTTCAGTACAACTCAGGAGACTCAGCCCAAAATAACTTTCATATATTTAAAATGGAGTGGTGAACAAGATTAAACACTAAACATGTATAAATCATGATTGAGAATATATTTTCTTTCAAAACAGTATGCTGATAGTAGTAAAATACCCCCTGAGGGTCCAAATAGTACGGCACAAGGCCCCAACATGGCATTCAACCCAAGTTAACAGAATCATTTCTAAAACACATGGATATCATATAGAGTTTATCAAAATATGCAAATCTACAATTGCCATGGGACGGACCAAGTCACAATCCCTACTGGTGCACTCCCACACGCCCGTCACCTAGCATGTGCGTCACCTCATTTTTCAAAATAGTACGAAATTTCGGGGTTTCATACCCTCAGGTCTAGATTTACAATCGTTACTTACCTCAAACCGGATGAAAACCTACTCCGCGATGCCCTTGCCGCTCGACTCAGCCTCAAATCGTCCCGAATCTATCCAAAATCAATACTATATTGTTAATACATGCTAAAGGAACAAAGACCACACAGAAATTATCAAATTAAATAAAAAATCCCAAAATTGGTCAAACCCGAGACCCGGGCCCTCATCTCGGAATCCGAAAAAAATTACAAAACTAGAATCCTTATTCCTTCACGAGTCTACCCATATCAAATTCATCAAAATTCGACATCAAATGGCCATTCTATTCCCCAAAATAAAATCTCCAATTTTCCTCCATTTTCCTCCAAATTTTCACCCCAAATTCCAAATTTAGATGACAAAAATCAAGACACAATCATGAAATTTAACCAAAATTAAGTGAAGAACACTTGCCCCAATCACTTCTCTGAAAATCCCTTCAAAAATTGCCTCAATCCGAGCTCCATAGCTCCAAAAATGCAAAAATGGCCGAAACCATCAAAATAGAGTACTTTATAATCTGCCCAGGCCTTTACCATATGCTATCGTAGACAAACCAATGTGATAGCGAAGCACAAAAATTTCCAGCCCTTATTTTACCCTATGCGATCGCGATCATTCCCACGCGATTGCGTAGAACAAGTTTATCCAACATCCCTCTCTAACTCTTCCGGACAGCCTCTAGTATAATGGTCATAACTTTTTTTACGAAACTCCAAATTACAATTGGTTTAACTTTCTGAAAACTAGACATCAAGGGATACAACTTTCATTTTTAGATCATCTTCACATTCCTTATAGATTGTGAGTTATAAGCTTCCAAGGTCGGGTCACTGCAACAAAGATTTTACTCTATGCGATCGTGTGAAGACTTACGCAATCGCGTAGCACAACAATTTTTTTCCCAATTTTCTCTATGCTAATGCGGCCAGATCTACGCTAACGCACTGTACACCCCTGAAGCCAAAACCAACAACTAGAAATAGCCTAGAAATGGTCTGAAACCACCCGAAACTCACCCCGAGGCCCTCGGGACCTCAACCAAACATACAACACATCCCATAACATCATACAAACTTAGTCGAGCCTTCGAATCACCCAAAACAACATCAAAATACCAAATTAGCCCCGCATTCAAGCCTAAGGATTTCTAAACTTCTGAAATTCGCCAACGATGCCGAAACCAACCAAACCACGTCCGATTGACCTGAAATTTTGAACACACATCACAAACGACACTACAGACCTATTTTAACTACCGAAATTCCATTCCGACCCCGATAGCTAATTTTTCACTGCCAACCAGAAATTGCCAAAAATTCAATTTCGCCAATTCAAGCCTAATTCTACCACGGACCTCCGAATAACATTCCGAACCCACTCCTAAGTCCTAAATCATCTAACGAAGCTATCCGGACCATAAAAAACCCAATTCCGAGATCATTTTCCCATAAGTCAACTTCCAGCTGACTTTTCCAACTAAATAACCAACTTAAGAGACTAAATGTCTTATTTCTCTCAAAAATTGCTCCGAACCCGAGCCAACCAACCTAACACAACATAATAGAGCTGAACTATATATAATGAAGCAGAAGCGGGGGAAACATGGCTAAAACTCTCGGAACGACCGATCGGGTCATTACATTCTCCCCCTCTTAAACAAATATTCGTCCTTGAATGTGCCAATAGTTGTTCCAAAAGTCATCAAATCACCGAATATCCTTGCCACGCACATACCCGGGGTGATACCACGTCACCCTACCCCATATAGGTATGATAACACAACATAACTGAAATTTCATAATTCAACCTAGCCCATAAGCCTTATAACCAAAATTTTCATATCCGAAATTTCCATAAATTCAGAATCTCACATTTACACACTGTATAAGTCTGAAAAAGCCGTATCAAACCATACCCGTAACCCAAGATATAATCACATGATATACCACATGACTCAAACACTCATAGCGATAACTCCTAATCACCATAGCTGCTCAAACAACCCAATGCCGGTAAATAACCTCTTATCAAGCAAAGCCTCGTTCTAACACTTTCATATACTGCCAATCATGAAAGAAACACGCAGAAACTCGAAACCATTCCTCCGATCAGCCAATCATGGAGCTCCCCCTTTTCCGACAGGAACTCTAGCAGATTTCTAAGACGACTTCTGATATTATCCTTCCAACCATGCTGTAGTGAATTCTGATAGTATTCATTCTAGGTCTAATGACCTCTTCATCCAACACGACCACTCTGATGACATGACACATCAATACAATCCAAAGCCATAACATGTGCAATTCGTGCACCCAATAGCAACATCCCAAATGTACTCAAATCATAGAAGAGATTCACACGAGAGGACTATCTCGCCAGCTTAACAAGTACCATCACAACACCATGCTAAGATCCTGACACACATCGTAGAACCGAAAAACACGAATCCGACACCAAGGATCATACCTCTACATAACTCCGCTAAAATACGTGATCCCATCCAAACGCGGGTTCACATGAAATACTTCAAGCCACCTTGCTCAAAATCAATAACCACGTGCAATTCGACAACAAGTACTTAAGGTGCATTGCCATAACCACGGAGAATCGGACGATACCACGCCATACGGACCCGATACGTCTCAATCCTGCAATACCCAATTACTTATCTTACTCAATTCCCGCGATAAGACCACAATAGAACCACACCATGTGTGCCTAAAACCAACGAATCACAGCTCCCCCGTAGCAGGGAAGAGTAACTCATAAATCATCCCAGAACACAGATAATCCCAAAAACCACCAACTGGCATGCCCCTCATAATAGCACTACGGAGCCAATCAATCCAACTCGGTGCAAAACACTTATCCCCACTGGGCCTACTAAGGAACCCCAAAATCAATCTTGTCATACACAATAGACAAATGACCCTCCGAAGGTCCATAATGACTGAATCACAACACACACTAACCTCTGACTAACCTTGGCTACGTCTCTATAGCCCTCAACTATGAAATCATCTACTCATTCGAGTTCCCAGACTCCAAACCCTCAAACCACACAAATCACCATATCCGAATCTCAACTCTGTCGCCTGAATACCTAATACTTCCCCAATACATGATCATACAATGAGGGATAACCCTACAATCCGTATGTGTTACAAGGAAAAATTTGAATACCCCCAGCCGACCAACAAGGAGAGTACCACCACACCAGTGAAGTATCCATACATCAAAACACAGTGCCTCTTCTGAAACTTATACCTTCATTGAGCCATATCTAAAAGTAGCATCATCTATCTGATCATCTGAGATCGTCCATGCTACCTAAGAATTCAGAACCTTCCTTCCAAATCGCAGCGTGACCTTGCACCTGCAATCTCATACTACATTACACATCGCACCCATTATGCCACCATATGAACGATACGACAACCTCAAATCCACTCTGGGCCGCAAGCAACTACATACTCAATCTGTTAAGACTTTCCATTTAGTTTTTATTCTGGAGAAAATTACAATATGCCGCATTCCCCACGCGCCAGTTAGGAAATATACATCTCAACTATAGTAGAGACCATTAAGAACCCTCTGAAACCCATTGTACTAAACTAATCCATCAGGACCGAATCCATCTAACTCAACTAAGCTACGCAGACCATCAAAACCCAAGAGCATTGCCAAGAATCACACATATAACCTTACCACATCATAAGCACCCAAAGAATCAATCTTACTCATTACCATGCGGATCCAATCTACTACCAATCTATCATATTTCTCCGAGTCCTTCTGAGTTACCTTCTAATTGATTCTTCTCCTTGCCATAATACCGAAATCCTCAACCAGAAATCACCACGCGAGACCCTAGCACAGAACCACATCGCCCTAAGGATCATAAACCGCTGAATATCTCTTAAGCACCCCAAAGTACCACATCTTAAATACTTACTCTAAAGGGACTTTCGATGAATTTAAGCTATTCTTCCCTTTCATGATACCAGAATGTAGAATCCACAATGATATAGAAATATCACAATTGTTGACGCCTTCCAATGAAAATCTCAATTTCCAGCCAATACACATCTTGAAGATTCCCATTTTTTTCGTATAAACCCTGAATCCATCAGAACCATTCTCGAGAGTCACCCACTCTACGCAATTGTCAATTAAACTGATCAAACAGGTCGAACGACATGTACCTATTTAACACACCAACACCCAAGGGAGTAACCCACACCCCTAAGCAACCATGAAAATTCCTACTCGCACCCACTACACCCTTTACAATCACAACTCAAACATTAAATAAAACCCAATTAGCCATAGAGTATATTACAACTTGTGTCCAAAAATTTCCATTACTCGAGTCATTCTAAAACTCCACCTCTGCAAGTTATAACGGATTCACCAGTATACCTCGAACTGAAACCAATACACTACATAATCGTGCAACCAACTTATCATTAGCAGACTCCCCCACTTGGCGCAAAGCCATAGATCAAGACAAACAATAACTCTTAATGCCCATATGCTATCACCGCCACAATACCATAGTGAGATTCAACTAAATCCTTCATAAGCTCAAAGAACACAACCCATCTAATATCTCAAATCATCTGCAAATCTTGCCTTCACCCTCGTAACAGTCAAGCCTACTCTCATAAGCGATCCAAACTCAAATTGCAACACGTATATTTCTCTTGTAAAGGAGGACTTCCCAACAAACAACATAGGGATCACACAAACCTCAAAACACTCCGCAGGAGATAACCCACCTGCTTCGCCTCAAACCAACATCTATTTATACCCTTCCACCGTCATAAACATCATGTAATAACTTAATCTTCCTGCGTCTGAACTCATATCACGACATGGAATCTACTTCACTCCCCAACTAAAAAACATGAAAAGATTCTTCAACACACCCATGACTCGGGGCTATACATCAAATCAAGCTGGAAATCAAGCACAAAAATAGTTCTTTCTACCCTCAAACAGACCATTCTCATCACATTCAAATCATATGAACACATCTCGCAGTCACATCATACTCATCATGTAGACATCTAGCCATCACTTTGACTAATAGGGACATTACCAAACATATAAATCCAAATGCGCGTGCTCACACAATCAACACCTTAGCACTCAAGCCACAGACAAAACCCGGCCTCAAGTCCTCCACACTGGCCCATTATCAACATGCTAAAATCACATCTCGCACCTCGCCCATGGATACCTCAAGCCGTCGATGCACAGCTGATACTGAGCGCTCGGGCGTGCAATCGAATATATGAAAAGAATTCAAAGAGTTACGCTTTTGGCTGAATAAATAGATTCGCGCGACAAGAATTCAAGAATGTGAGATTTTTCCTAAGGGTTCCGCAGCCTTTCGAAGATAAGTACAAACGTCTCTGTACCGATCCGCAAGACTCTACTAAACCTGCTCATGACTCGTGAGACCTGTGTAATCTAGGCTCTGATACCAACTTGTCACGACCCCAAACCACCCTGGCTGTGATGGAATCTATCGCAGTACTAGGCTAGCAAATTCATTACTTATATCATAAAAGGAATTTTTCATTAATTCATTTACTAATAAAATATTAACATAATTCTTTCGTTTAAGCATTTCAATACAAGCGGAAGTATGTAAACATTAAACACTGCCCGATCCCGGAGTCACTAGTCATGAGAAACTAAAAATACAAGTATGATATTGTCTACTTAATACAAGATGCGTCTGAGAAAAGTAAATGCTAAAAGATAGGAAGAGAAAGGCAAGGTTGCGGACACCATGCAGCTACCTAGAAAACCTCCGGAATACTCTAAAAAGTAGAAGATCAGCTCTCACTCTGATACCCTGGAACCTGAATCTGCACACAAGGTGCAAGGAGTAACGTGAGTACGCCAACTCAGTAAGTAGCAATTATAACTAAAGACTGAGTGGAGTGACGAGAATTTAAAATCATATAAATAACCTGATGGAAATAGCAGGATCAAATCAGTAATTAAATTCCGAATTGCTCGTAAAAACTCCAGTTTCAATGAAAGTTATTTAAAACATTTATTAAACATTTTCAATAGAGGCTCAGTATAAAAGAAGAGTGCAAATAGTAATTTCATAAAAACAAGCCCCTTGGGCAAATTATCACTCATATATATAGCCCCTTGGGCAAGCCTCTCAGTCACTCATGACTCAACTCTCATCAATCAACACTCACACTCAATGGGTACCTTATAATAATCGTTGCGTCGTGCATCTTGATCCATATTTCACTGCGGCGTGCAGCCCGATCTCTCTCTCTCTCTATCTCTCTCTCTCTCTCTCTCTCTCTCTCTCTATATATATATATATATAACGCTGCGGCGTGAATCCCGATCCCTAACTATTCTCACAATCCGGCCCTCGGCCTCACTCAGTCATCAACCTCACAAGCCACTCGGGCATTTCAGTACTACTCAGGGGACTCAACCCAAAATAACTTTCATATATTTAAAATGGAGTGATGAACAAGATTAAACAATAAACAGGTATAAATTATGATTGAGAATATATTTTCTATCAAAACAGTGTGCGGATAGTAGTAAAATACCCCCTGAAGGGTCCAAATAGTACGACACAAGGCCCCAAACATGGCATTCAACCCAAGTTAAAAGAATCATTTCTAAAACACATGGATATCATATAGAGTTTATAAAAATATGCAACTCTACAATTGCCATGGGACGGACCAAGTCACAATCCCTACTGGTGCACGCCCACACGCCCGTCACCTAGCATGTGTGTCACCTCATTCACCAAAATAGTACGAAATTCCGGGGTTTCATACCCTCAGGTCTAGATTTACAATCATTACTTACCTCAAACCGGATGAAAATCTACTCCGTGATGCCCTTGCTACTCGACTCGGCCTCAAATTGCCTCGAATCTATCCAAAATCAGTACCATATCATTAATGCATGCTAAAGGAACAAGCCCACGCAAAAATTATCAAATTAAATCAAAAATCCTGAAATTGGTCAAACCCATCCCCCAGGCCCACGTTTCGTAATCCGACAAAAATTGGAAAACTAGAATTGTTATTCCCTCACGAGTCTACCCATATCAAATTCATCAAAATATGACATCAAATGGCCATTCTATTCCCCAAAATAAACTCTCCAATTTTCCTCCATTTACTCCAAATTTTCACCCCAAATTCCCAATTTAGATGACACAAATCAAGACACAATCATGAAATTTAACCAAAATTAAGTGAATAACACCTACCCCAATCATTTCTCTGAAAATCCCCTCAATCCGAGCTCCATAGCTCCAAAACTACAAAAATGGTCGAAACCCTCGAAATAGAGTACTTTATAATCTGTCCAGGCATTTACCCTATGCTATCATGGTCAAACTAATGCGATAGAGAAGCACTAAATTTTCCAGCCCTTCTTCTACCCTATGCGATCGCGGCCATTCCCACGCCATCGCGTAGAACAAACTTTTTCAACAGCCTTCTCCAACTTTTCCGGACAGACTCTAGTATAATGGTCATAACTTTTTGTACAAACCTTCAAATTACAATTGGTTTAACTTTCTGAAAACTAGACATCAAGAGCTACAGTTTTCGTTTTTGATCATCTTCAAATTCCTTATAGATTATGAGTTATAAGCTTCCAAAGTTGGGTCAGTGCAACAGAGATTTTACTCTATGCGATCGCGTGAAGACTTTCGCAATGGCATAGCACAACTAAATTTTTCCCAATTTTCTCTATGCTAACGCGGCCAGATCTATGCTAACGCACTGTACACCCCTGAAGCCAAAAATCAGCAACTAGAAATGGCTTAGAATGGTCCGAAACTCACCCCGAGGCCCTCGGGACCTCAACCAAACATATCAACACATCCCATAACATCATACAAACTTAGTCAAGCCTTCAAATCACCCAAATCAACATCAAAATACCAAATTAAACCCGAATTCAATCCTAAGGATTTCTAAACTTCCGAAATTCGCCAACGATGCTGAAACCAACCAAACCACGTCCGATTAATCTGAAATTTTACACACACATCACAACCGACACTACGAACCTATTCCAACTTCCGGAATTCCATTCCGACCCCGATAGCTAATTTTCCACTGCCGACCGAAAATTGCCAAAATCCAATTTTGCAAACTCAAGCCTAATTCTACCACAGACCTCCGAATAACATTCCGAAACCACTCATAAGTCCAAAATCATCTAATGAATCTATCCGAACCATAAAAACCCAATTACGAGATCATTTACCCATAAGTCAACTTCCGGTTGACTTCTCCTACTTAATAACCAACTTAAGAGACTAAATATCTCATTTCTCTCCAAAATCGTTCTGAACCCGAGCCAACCAACCTAACACAACATAATAGTGTTAAACCATATATAGTAAAGAAGAAACGGGGGAAACATGGCTAAAACTCTCGGAACGACCGGCCGGGTCGTTACACGAACGCGAAAGCCAACCACTAGGTGCCCCTTCCAGCTCTACCTCTATGCGATCGTGACAAACATGCCGCGAATGGGAAAACACTTTCCACAGGCTCCGCGAACGTGAAGTGCAATTCGTCAGCCACCAAAATAACACTTTGCGATCACGATGCTACTCCTATGATCAGGATGAACACTAGAACACCAGCACATCAGCAACTCCAACATGAGAGAATGGTCTGAAACCCATCCAAAATACCCCTGAGGCCCCACCGAGACCTTTTCCAAACACACCAACCAGTCCCAAAACATAACATGAACCTACTCGAAGACTCAAATCATGCCAAACAACATAAAAACTATCAATCACATCTAAATTCAAGCGTTATAATCCAATGAAAATTTTAACTTCCAAAACTCATGCCGAATCATATCAAATCAACTCGGAATGACCTCAAACTTGGTATGCAAGTCTCAAATGACAAAATGGACCTATATCAACTCCCATAACCGAAATCGAAATCCGATATCAATAAAGCCAACCCTCAATACGTATCGATCTTCCAAACCTTCTACTTTCTAAGTTTTCGCCAATTCAAGTCAAAACAGCCTAGGAACCTCCAAATCCAAATTTGGACATACGACTCAGTTCAAAATCACCATACGAAACTATTGGAGCTATCAATATACCATTCCAAGGTTGTCTATACAAAAGTGAAACTCTGGTCAACTCTTACAACTTAAGCCTCCAACCAAGGGATCAAGTGTCCCAAATAAATCACAAACTCTCCCAAAACCAAACCAATCAACCCCGCAAGTCACATAATCATAAATAAACATATTTAAAGCATCAAATAAGAGAAATAAGACTAAACTACTCAAAACAACCGAAAAAATTATTATAGCGTCATTAAAACTTTACCATAAAACCAAGTGGGACAAAATCCTGGTTAATTAAAAAAGAGTGTGATGCGTATTATGCCCCATAATAAAAATGTTGGTAATATCTCTGGGGCGATGCATTTGACCTTAAATATCAGCTTCTTAAATGTAGAGAGCGATGGTGACTTGGTAAAGAGATCCTCGAAATTATCTTTAGAAAAAACTGGTTGAATATATTTATCACAATTTATTTTATGGAGTTCAAGCATTATTTTCATGTAATGTTGTTGGAATCTGCCTTTCTAGAGGAATATCACTTATTTTCTGGATATATTATGTCCTTGACCTCAACTAAATACTCGTGTCATGAATCATCTTTGCATGATTCCACATGTATTGATATTTGACTGTCTGGTAGATCAATATGGTATGACAGTATCCTAATACAAATAGATAACTTGTCCGAACAACAGACATCAGGTAATGAATTTTTTTTATGACCAATAAAACTTTGACAATCATTGTTAGGATAAATAGATTTATATCAATTGTTTGTTCGTAATATATTTTTAATCTCATTTTAATATCTCTACATATGAGTAAAACTTATGTATTGCTAGCATATTGTTATACATATTATTTTAGCAGGATACATAAGTGCACCAATTGCACTAAGATATGATACTTCACGACCAGAAGTTTCTCCATAATTTTTCATGAAGCCAAAATGAATATTTATTTATATCAAGTGATCTCACAACTACAGGGGTACTCAATAGGATCACCTTGAAATTATTTTTGCTTGTTGGATCTTTCGAAGATCATTCATTTCAAATTCATTCAGCAGATAATCTACTACTTTTGGAAACTTTCTAAGAGTTCCAATAATATTCAAGTAATAAAGATACACAAAAAATATATAATATGATCCAAGTCCTTTATTTATAGATACAAGAAAAAAAATCATATATGTCATGATTACTTGAATACATATAAGGATTGATTTCTAAAGCTTTTTGAACAAGTTTCCCGGGCACCTTTAAATACTTCAGGAATTTTAAATCTTTCATAGATTTTCATATAATGTTTGTTGTTTAGCTAGCCAATTAATAGTGACAACATTCACTATACATATATCAAACTTTTCATGTATCACCAGAATCAACCTGAAAACTAGTGCATCCAGTACATTAGAACATGTGTTTATATAAGCAATGCCACGACATTTGCGAAAGATTGTACCACAAGTCGTATTTATATGTCACAACCTTTTATTTTATTGTTCACATAAAACCTTATTTTTACCCTATTGGATTTATACTTTCATGTGTTAGGACTAAAAATTCACAAAATTTATATATTTCAAGTGAAGTCAACTATACGAATTGCATATTTTTATCAGATAAGGATAAAAAATGCCCCTCTACTACAAAATATTGTTTAAAGTTACCCTCCGTTATACTAATCGATCAAATTGTCCTTACCATCTTACTATTAAACATATTTGCCCCTCATTTGACGTAAGGAACACTATGATGACCCAAAGGGTCATCTTATGTTTTAGAACTCAATTTTGCGCTCGTTAGTCTTAAAATCTTATTTTTTTCACTCCTGATTTGCGTGTATAATCCGAGCGTAATTTTTGAAAAGCTATGATGTTGGAAATGATGAAAATAATAAATTTGGCATAAAAAGTTGATTTTAGTTTTGTTTGGTCAACGTTTTGAGTAGATGGACCCGGACCCTTATTTTGACAATCCTGATGGGTCTGTATCGAAATATGGGACCTGGGCGTATGCCCGAGAATCAAATTTCGAGGTCCCTAACTCGAGATATGAATTTTTGTTAAAAAATTGAAAGACTGAAATTTTAATGGTTTTAAAGAAATTGTTAATGTTTGATCCTGTTGGTATCGGGTCCATATTTTGATTCCGGAGCCCGGTACAGGTCCGTTATGATATTTATTCCCTATCTGTGAAATTGGGTGAGGATAGGAACTGATTTGACTTGATTCGTACGTCCGGTTGTGAAAATAGGAATTCAAATTGTTCTTGGGAATTTCATGTGATTTGTTGCTAAATTCGTAGTTCTAAGTGTTATTTTGGCAATTTGATCACACGGGCAAGTTCACATGATATTTTTAGACTTGTGTGCATGTTTGGTTTAGAGTCCCGAGGGCTCGGGTGAGTTTCAGATAGGCTACGGAATGAAATGAACTTAGGAAAAAAAAATCTGGCGTGCTTCAGTTCTGCAGGTTTCGCAATTGCGATGTCTGGCTCGCAAATGCGAGCCTCGCATTTGCGAAGAAGCATCACATTTGCGAGCATGTGCTGGGACTAGGTAGTCTCGCAATTGCGGGGATAAAGCCGCATTTGCGGAAGTTCGATGTTCGCAATTGCGAACGAAATACTCGCATTTGCGAAGGTTGTAGAAATGTGACAGGTTCGCATTTGCAATACTTTTCTTGCATTTGCGAGCTTCGTAAAGCTCAGGTCGCAAATGCAACATCTGCAGCTGGTAAATCTTGAGTTAGACGAGATTTCACTCATTTTTCCAAACTTCCAAACACAAGAAACCCTCTAGGCGACTTTCCAAAGACCACTTCTTCCCCAAATCATAGGTAAGTGATTTTTAACTCGTTTCTTTCAATCTTTCACTTTATTTTACAAGAATTCAACCTAAAATCTAGGAATTTCATGGTAGAAATTTGGGGTTTCGGTAGAATTAGGGATTTTTGAAAATTTTGAAATTAGACCTCAATTTGAGGTCGGATTTTTAAATTAGTTACATATTCAGGCTCGGGGGTGAATGAGTTTTGGTCCAAACCTCGAGTTTTGACCAAGCGGGCCTGGGGTCAATTTTTGACTTTCTAGGGGAAATGTTGGGAAATTTAATGTATGTATTGAAATTGATTTCTTTAGCAATATTTAATGTTATTAAGTTAATTATAGCCAGATACGAGTGGTTCAGAGGTGAAAAATAGAGGAAAAGCGATAATTGAGCAGTGAGTGGCCTGTGGATCGAGGTAAGTGTTGTGTCTAACCTTGACTTGAAGGAATTATGAACCCACAGACTATGTGATTATGTGAAATTCATGTGAGCATCGTATATGCGAGGTAACGAGTGCTTACACGTCGCCAAATTATCTGTTTTCCTTTATTTGCTGTTTTCCTATAATTGTTTCATTTCCTGTCTTAATTGTTATATGCTCTATATGCTTTCATGCTTAACTGCTACGTGTTAATCAATATTTTTCCCTGTTAGCCATGTTAGTTCTTCACATAGGACCCCTAATCGCTATTTGCTTAATTTGACTTGTTGTACCTTTAAAATTATAAATTGTTGGATTGGTCTCAGTGTATTATTATTCGAGTAGAGTTTATATTGATCAAGGTTTTTTTTTTGGTTCAGTTTGGTATTTACTTATCGTAAAGGTCTTGTGATATAGACTGTAAATTGACTGTGCACATAGAGTGTTTGCTACTGATATCATGGAATCGGGCTGCACGCCGTATCAGGGGGAATAACAGAGGATTGATATAGAGGAATAAAGGTGAATATGTTTATACGGTTGGATCGGATTGCACGCCGCAACATGAGGAATAAGGGTGGACGAGTATGGTAAAATAAGGGTAAATTATCCTATTGATATTGATATACGCTGGGATCGGGTTGCACACCGCAACAGGAAGAATAAGGGTGGATGGGTATGGTGAAATAAGGGTGAATTATTCTATTGATATTGATATATTGTGGGATCGGGTTGCGCGCTGCAACATATATATAGTTTGCTTTTATTGTATTTGTTACGGAGGAATAAGGGAGAATTTTGTGATGTCTGGTGGGATCAGGTTGCGCGCCGCAGCAAAATTATATGTCTTTATATCCTGAACTGCATTTCCTTCCGGTATTTCTTTCATTATCTGATATAGTAAGGATTGGTAATTTTGGATAACAGTGGTTCACTCTAGAGGTTGTGGTTATCGGTTTCAGTTGGATGTTTGATTCTGTTCTGTATTTCTATTATTCTGTCATTTATATACTGCGTACATGTTTTGTATAGATGCCCCGCCTTAGACTCTCACTACCTCGTCGAGGTTAGGCTCGGCACTTACCAGTACATGGGGTCGGTTGTACTGATACTACACTCTGCACATTGTGCAGATCTTTGAGACGGTCCCAGTAGCGGTCATTAGTAAGCTCGGATCAGATAGTTGCGGAGACTTGAGGTACGACTGATCAGCGCCCGCAACACCTGGAGTCCCCATCCTCTTTTCTTTTAGCTGTATAACTTCATTAAGACAACTTTACATTTATTTCAGACCTTTATGTGTATTACTTTAGAAGCTCGTGAACTCGTGACACCAGATTTAGGGAATTGTAATAGACGATTGATTGTTTAATTTTCGCATTTGTACTTAGAACATATCTGTTATTTTGGTTAAATATCAATGTTACTGTTTAAACTGCTAAAAGAAGTAAAAATATTCTAATGTTGTCTTTCCTAGCAAGTGAACTGTTAGGCGTCATCACGATCCTGACGGTGGGAATTCCGAGTCGTGAAAAACACGTGGCAGCCTTCTAAATATTTCTAATACCCAACTAATTTCCCATATTGTATACCCAGTATCCATGACCTTACACCTGACCCATCCCTAGACTTAATCAATTAAAACCTCGTCTCTTTCTCTTATTTTATCTCTTAAACAAGAGAAGCTCATTCCTCTATGACTAAGTGCTTTTAAATTTCTTACAAATTGAATTTTGTTTCGGAGTATAGGCTAAGAAATTGCTTTAAGCATTCCTTGTTTATTGCCTTGATTTCCAAATAAGAAATCACAACAAAAAAATCAAAAAGGAGATTTTTGTTGTTGGATGCTTGAAAATTCAAAAATTGATTTGATTGTTTGGAGCTTCCCTTTGAGTTGGAATTTAGCAACTGATTTGAAGAACTAGGTAAAAAATATCGAACTCCAACTGATGGGTTCTTAAGTTTTCAAAGTTAGAACAAAAATTAATTAAGTGTTGAATTATTCTATTGAAATAATTATCTGGGTTTATTTTGTTGAGCTAATATTTAGATTAACTACTGATTTTTGGCTTGGTTGAAGAATATTTGCAAGTAAAAGAGTTGTTGGGTTCTTTGTTGAATTGGATTTGAGGTTCAAAAAAATATCTTCACTTTCCAAGTTGAAAAATCCAAGCAACTAAGCATCAAAAATTCTGTTTCTATGATTGAAAATTTGTAAGTGAAGGATTTGATAGTAGATTGCAGTAGGTAGTTGGGCATTAATCAAATTCTAATTTATGGTTGTTGTTTCGAATTGCGGTTGCAAATATCACTGTGAATTTGGAGTTCTTTGAACTTGAATTGTCTATATTGAAATTCTTTTAAACATTGTTGCTTGAGAATTGGAACATGATTTTTGTCACAACCCAGAATCCTAACTTGGGTCGTGATGGCGCCCAACAACGGGGTTAGGCAAGCCAACATAAATTTCACCAAGTGTTCCTCTTTATTTGATTAAATAGTTCACCATTTACCGAATTTTAACAAGTTAAAACATGATATCGAAAGATAATAACCCAGTGGTAGATAAAATAGCCATAAAGAAGCATGAGCCAATATACGAGCATATATATATACAACCCAAAAATCTCAAAATAACCACTATGTGTGTGCCAGGAACTAGTGTCACGAATATCACGGGCAATCTAACTGAATATATACTAGAGACAAAATATATATACACCATCCCACTGTCTGAAATAGTAGACGGGAAAATAAGCAAAAGAAAACTCCAAGGCACTGTTGAGGATCGTCAGGAGGAGCAGCTCACCGTGAAGTCAGGCCCTGCTATAGTCAATATCGAGCTCCGGTCTGATAACCAAATGCACCAGCCTCAGAACATGTACAGTTAAGTACAGAAGTGCAGCATGAGTACATAAGTAAATATGTACCCAGTGAGTATCCCGTCTAATCTCGAAGAAGTAGTGATGAGAGGTCGACTTGACACTCACTAAGGTCCAACGATAATAATATAAAACAGGATATAACAAAATGCAGTAGACATGTGAGACAGTAAGCAGCAGATACATATCAAGTACAGAATTCCAGGAAAGTACTGAAAATAAGCAACAATGTACACTTTCCTTTTTCCCCAAATATCTGTCAAGTCAATATCAATGAAAAAAGTACCAAATATCAAAGCGCACACAAGGGTAAGACAACCGACCGGAGTCATAACGAAATATCTAGATACTGAATAGACGTAAAGCTTCCCCCGCTCGCGAATCATACCTCCGACTCGGGTGCTGAGACATTTATATACAATTACCGTAAAGCTTCCCTCGATCGCAAATCATACATGTGACTCGAGTGCTGACACACTTATACCGCTTCATCATAGAGCTTCTCTCGATCGCGAATCATACCTCCGACTCGGGTGCTGAGACATTTATATACAATTACCGTAAAGCTTCCCTCGATCGCAAATCATACATGTGACTCGAGTGCTGACACACTTATACCGCTTCATCATAGAGCTTCTCTCGATCGCGAATCATACCTGCGACTCGAGTGCTGACACACTTATACCGAATCATCATAAAGCTTCCCTTGATCTCGAATCATACCTGCGACTCGAGTGCTGACTCATATACATACATATATATACCGAAATATCAATAAACTCAGTAGGGGCCATACTTGTAACAAGGATTAATCAACTGGGAATTCAAATGCAACTTTCCACATTTCCACATCAATTCAAAAGTAATAATCAGCTCAAAGTACACCCAAAGATACATATAAGGCACATAAAGACATGCTTATGAGTCCTAAAACTACCCGACATGGCATGATAGTTGCTACGTACGGACTCTCGTCACTTTGTACGTATGTAGCCCCCAAAAC
Organism: Nicotiana undulata; assembly: GCA_005239495.1. Classification (NCBI taxonomy): domain Eukaryota; kingdom Viridiplantae; phylum Streptophyta; class Magnoliopsida; order Solanales; family Solanaceae; genus Nicotiana; species Nicotiana undulata. The sequence goes on along the minus strand of MDKH01038456.1, from coordinate 22,872 downwards.
AAATACACGCAACAATTAGAACCCCTATGGGGACATTTCCCTCTTACAAGGTTAGAAAGGAGACTCACCTCGTGTCGAATCTACCCCTCGGACCAAGGATGCGCCCGAAACTCCAAACCTACGCCCGAGGACTCGTAACTAGCCAAATATGGTAAAATCATATAAATTCATGCTCAAAGGAGAGAAATTTTCCTATTTATTCCATAATTTCAACATTCTTGAAGAATTCCCAAAATCTAACCCCGCGCCCGCACGCTCGAATTCAAAAAATTCACGAAGGAATCACTCACCCATAGCCTAAGGATCGTTAATATGTGATTTCTACTTGAATTCATAACAATAAACAGACAATTCACCAATTTTCCCTCAAAAACCCTAGGTACTACCCAGTTCTTGATTTTTAATGATCTAGTAGGGAATTCAAGTAGAAACTCATGTTTGAAACTAGTATTAGTGTAGGATTAACTTACCTCTTCAATGGCTAGGTCGTGGAATAGTTTCTTCAAGCTCCCAAGCTCTCAAATGGAGGATTTTATATGTTAAACGATGAAGGATCCCGAGTTTTGAAGAATATATACTGCCTGGCCTACAGGGATTCCGCACCTGCGGCTCGAGGACTGCACCTGCGAGGCCCAGCTCGCACTTGCGGATCAGGGCGAGTGGGGTTGGGGTCGCACCTGCAGAGGGATGACCGCACCCGCGACGCCGCTCCTGCGGACCTTGGTCCGCACCTGCGAGAAAGGGAGACCCCAAGGGTTTCCGCACCTGCGAGGCTGGGACCGCAGGAGCGGTCCCGCACATGCGACAAGGCAACCGCACCTGCGGTCACACCAGCAACAGGTGCACCAGCAACTGCTTTGGCTGGTTTTTGGCCTCGTGTGTCCTGGAGGCACCTGGGCCCACCCGTGCCCCCGTCCAAATATACCAACAAGTCCCAAATCATAATACGGACTCGGTCGAGCCTTCAGAACACTCAAAATGACGCTAAAACTCAAAATCATACTCCAAAACCCCTAGAATCATAACTTAAGAACTTCAAGTTCTTGATTCTATAACGATGCGACGGACCAACCTATACTACTCGGAATGACTTCAAATTTTGCAGGCAAGTCATAAATGACATAACAGAAATATTTCCGATCTCGGAATTCTATTCGAACCTCGATAACACAAAAACACGTTCCAAACCGAATTTAAAACTTAAGGAAATCCTTATTTCTACATTGGGCGCTGAAATGCTCCCGGGTAATCGAAAACCCGTTCCAGACATACGCCCAAGTCCGAAATCATCATACGAAGCTACTAAAGCTGTAGAAACTCGATTTCGAGGTCGTTTGCTAAAAATGTTTATCGAAGTAAAACTTGGCCAAAAAGGCCAACCTTAAGGAACCACGTGTTCCTATAGCACTCTAAACACTTCCAAATCCCGAACCAACCGTCCCCGCAAGTCATAAATCATAATAAGTCGCTACTGGAAGTCTCATTTATTGGAATGGGGTCCTAATACGCAACATGACCGGTCGAGTCGTTACACTCTCCCCCTCTTAAAAAAATATTCGCCCTCGAACGGGTCTAGAATCGTACCTGAAGTGCTGAAAAGATGTGGATATCTGCTCCGCATGTCCTCCTCGGACTCCCAAGTCGCCTCCTGAAACTCTACCTTCCCGGAGTTCATTCTCCGGGGAACTCCATTTAAATTATTCTGATTGGCCCCTCCACTGGACCTTTACGGCTGAAATTATCTTGGATCTCAACTGGCTATCCTGCCTATCAATAATAGCAACTGGCTCCTCCTCGTAGCCCAACTTCTTATCTAACTGAATAGTGCTGAAATCAACCACGTGAGAGAAGTCAGCGTGATACCTCCGGAGCATGGATACATGAAAGACCGGATAAACTCCCGATAGACTAGGAGGTAGAGATAGCTTATAAGCAACTCTCCGACTCGCCTCAACACCTCGAAAGGACCTATAAACCTGGGGCTCAGCTTGCCCTTCTTCCCGAACCTCATAATGCCCTTCATCGGCGAAACCTTTAGCAGAACCTTATCTCCCTCCATAAATGACACATCACGTGCCTTCTGATCCGCGTAACTCTTCTATCTGGACTGTGCTATGCGGAGCCTCTCCTGAATCAACTTCACCTTCTCCAAGGCATCTCTCACCAGGTCCGTGCCATATAACTTAGCCTCGCCTGGCTCAAACCACCCGATTGGAGAACGACACCGCCGACCATACAAAGCCTCAAATGGGGCCCTCTCGATGCTGGACTGATAACTATTATGTTACGCAAACTCTGCCAAAGGCAAGAACTGGTCCCACTGACCCCCGAAATCAATCACACAAGCCCTGAGAAAATCTTCCAATATCTGAACTGTACGCTCAGACTGGCCATCAGTCTGAGGGTGAAATGCTGAACTGAGATCTATCTGAGTGCCCATCTCACTGTGCAAAGCTCTCCAGAAGTGTGAGGTGAACTGAGGACCTCGATCTGATATAATGGACACCGGCACACCGTGCAACCAGACTATCTCCCGAATGTAGATCTGGGCTAGCCTCTCAGAAGTGTATGTAGTAGCCATAGGAATGAAATGCGCCGATTTTGTCAATCTATCCATAATGACCCAAACAGCGTCCACGTTCCGCAAAGTCCGAGGCAACCCAACCACGAAGTCCATAATGACGCGCTCCCACTTTCACTCAGGAATGGGCATCTGCTTAAGCTGGCCTCCTGGCCTCTAATGCTCGTACTTAACCTGCTGACAATTAAGACACATGGCCACATACTGCACAATGTCTTTCTTCATCCGCCTCCACAAGAAATGCTTCTTCAAATCACGATACATCTTCGTAGCACCAGGATGAACAGAATACCGAGAACTATGTGCCTCTGCTAGAATCCTCTCCCTCAGGCCATCACCATTAGGAACACATAAACGACCCTGAAGTCTCAGAACACCATTCTCGCCCATAGTAACCTCTTTGGCCCTACCCTGGACCACTGACTCCCGAAGCTCTGCTAAGCATGGGTCATCAAACTGCCGAGCCTAATCTCTCCTAATAACGAAGACTGAGCAACCACACACGCAAGAACTCGACGAGGCTCCGAAAGATCTAACCTCACTAGGCGATTAGCCAAGGATTGAATGTCCAAGGCTAGAGGTCTCTCCTCTGCTGCAATGAAGGCCAAGCTACCCATACTCACTGCCTTCCGGCTCAAGGCATCTGCTACCACATTTGCCTTGCCCGGATGATAGAGAATGGTGATATCATAGTCCTTCAACAACTCAAGCCATCTACGCTGCCTCAAATTAAGATCCCTCTGCTTGAATAAGTGCTGCTTCTGTATAAACCTCACAAGACACACCATACAAGTAGTGCCTCCAAATCTTCAAAGCATGAACAATTGCCGCCAACTCCAGGTCATGCACAGGGTAATTCTTCTCATGAACCTTCATCTGGCACGAATCATAAGCAATAACTCTCCCGTCCTGCATCAACACACATCCCAACCCAATGCGTGAAGCGTCGCAATACACGGTATACATCCCAGAATCGGAAGACAATGTCAGAACTGGTGCCGAGGTCAATGCTGACTTGAGCTTCTGAAAGCTCGCCTCACACTCGTCGGACCACTGAAATTGGGCATTCTTCTGAGTCAATCTAGTCAATGGAGCTGCAATAGAAGAGAATCCCTCCACAAATCGGCAATAATAACCTGCTAGGCCCAAAAAGCTCCTGATCTCTGTAGCTGATGTAGGACGCGGCCAACCCTGAACTGCCTCAATCTTCTGAGGATCAACCTTGATACCCTCTCCGAATACCACATGCCCCAGAAATGCCACAGACTCTAACCAGCACTTACACTTGGAGAGCTTAGCATATAGCTTCTGCTCTCGCAAGGTCTGAAGCACAACTCTCAAATGCTGCTCGTGCTCACCCAGGCTCCGTGAGTAAATCAAGATGTCATCAATGAAGACAATGATGAAGGAATCAATATACGGCCTGAACACCATATTCATCAAGTCCATGAATGCTGCTGGGGCATTAGTCAAGCCAAAGGACATCACTATGAACTCGTAATGGCCATATCTGGTACAAAATGCAGTCTTTGGAACATCTGAAGCCCGAATCTTCAGCTGATGATAACCTGATCTCAAATCAATCTTAGATAACACACGAGCACCCTGCAACTGGTCAAACAAATCATCGATGCACGACAAAGGATACTTGTTCTTAAAGGTCACCTTATTCAACTAGCGGTAATAAATACACATCTGTATAGACCCATCCTTCTTCTTCACAAACAGAACTGGAGCACCCCATGGGGATACACTCGGCCTGATGAACCCCTTGGCCAATAACTCCTCAAGCTGATCTTTCAACTCCTTAGGAGCCATACGATACGGAGGAATGGAAATAGGCTGGGTATCTGGAGCTAAATCAATGCAGAAATCAATGTCTCGATCTGGAGGCATGCCTGGAATATCTGAAGGAAATACATCAGCAAACTCTCGAACAACTGGCACAGAATCAATAGTCGGGGACTCGGAGGTGGTGTCCCGCACATAAGCAAGGTAATCCAAACAACCCTTCTCGACCATATGTCGAGCCTTCATGAAGGAAATGACCCGGCTGGATGCACTAACTGAAGAACCCCTCCATTCCAGCCTAGGCGACTCAGACATGGCTAAGGTAACTATCTTGGCATGGCAATCCAGCACGGCATGATAAGGAGACAGCCAATCCATGCCTAGAATAATCTCGAAATCAACCATGTCGAGCAATAAAAGGTCCGCTCTGGTCTCAAATCCACAGAAGGTGATCACACAGGACCGATAGACCCGGTCTACCAACACAGAATCGCCCACATGAGTTGACACATATATAGGAGAACCCAAGGACTCACGAGGAACACTCAGAAAAATGAGAAAATAGTGCTGAAACATATGAATATGTGGACCCTGGATCAAATAGTACTGAAGCCTCTCTACCACATACTGAGATAATACCTGTGATCACGGCGTCTGAGGCTACTACATCTGATCTGGCCGGAATAACGTAGGATCTGGCTGGAGTACCTGAACACTGAGCTCCTCCAGAGTGAATGGGAGCTATCTGACTTACCTCTGACTGGCCTCCCCCTCTGGGATGACCCTTGTCGACCTGTCCTCCACCTCTAGGTGGCTGGACTGCTGGTGCTGAACCCATAGGCTGGTAACCCTGCTGCACTATTTTGCTTCGAAACCTGGGACAAGCCCTCCTCACATGGCCTAACTCCCCGCACTCATAACATCTCGCAGGTGGCGTATCCTGCTGTCTCGAAGAAGAAGAATCCTGAATGGCTAGAGAGCGATGTGAACCCTCTGTCATAGCACTGAAACAAGAACTGGAGGATCTCTGGCGACTAGGGTAACCACTGGGTGAACTCTGAATGGCTGGAGGACGATAGGAACGCTCTGGCATGGCACTGAACTGGGATACCTCGGGGAGGTAGTGAAGGTGCTGAATATGAAGGCCTACTGGGATTACAACCCCCAAACTGACCTTTGCTTCGAACTGGGGCATCCCTGAAATATCCTGAGAACCTAGCCCTCTTGTCTTGCTGACCCTGCTCCCTGCTCCTCGATCGATAACCCTCGATCCTGCGAGCAATCTCCACTACGAGCTGATAAGGAGTACCCATCTCCACCTCTCGAGCAATGGTAGATCTAATACCTGGATGAAATCTTGCTACAAACCTCCGCACTCTCTCAGCATCGGTGGGTAATATCATAAGTGCATGTCGTGACAACTCTGAAAATCTGGCCTCATAATCTGTCACGGACATCTGCCCCTACTCTAGCCGCTCAAATTGACCCTGCAGCTCTTCCCTCTCAGAGGGTGTAATATATCTGTCCAAGAACATCGGCGTGAACTGCTCCCACATGACAGGAGGAGAATCCACTGGCCTGCTGAGAATATAAGATTGCATCCACCTGCGAGCTCTGCCCTCTAACTGAAATGTGGTGAAATCCACTCCATGGGATGCTAGGATCCTCATGTTCTGCAGTCTGTCCTTGCACCTATCAATGAAGTCCTGGGCATCCACACTTCGCTCACCCCGAAGACTGGAGGGCGCAATCGAGTCCATCTATCTAACATCTTCTGTTGATCACCATCCGCAGCTGGTCTGGGCTCCGGTGCTGCTACTATAGGCTGGGTACCACCCACGGGCAGTGTACCTGGGGTATGATGTGTTGTTGCTTCCTGCCCTGCAACCTAGGCGGTAGGGGTCTGGACTCCCCCTCCCTCCTGTAAAGTGGCAGGATCTGCTGGAAATAAACCAGCCTGGGACATAGTGTCCATGAATCTCATCATACGACCCATAACCTCTTGGAAGCCTGGCGCCGTCATGAAGTCTGCTGGAGTAGGATCTACTGGAGGCACCTCGGCCTGCTCCTCTATGACAGGATCCTCTGGCGGTGCAACTAGAATAGCTCTGGGACGCCCTCGTCCCCTACCTCGAGCCGGTGCCCTCCCCCTGCCTCGACCACGACCTCGGGCGGTGGGGGTAGCGGCATCTCCCGGATCAGGAACATCGGATGGGCGCGTCCTCACCATATGTGAGAGAATAGAAGGATAAGTTGAGTACATCATCGATTGCACGATAGAATATGAACAAAGAGAGGTTTCCTAACACCCTATAGCCTTCTTAAGATAAGTACAGACGTCTCCGTACCGATCCACAAGACTCTACTAGGCCTGCCCGTGATTCGTGAGACTTACGTGAACCTAGAGCTCTGATAACATGTTGTCACGACCCAGAATCTTAACTCGGGTTGTGATGGCGCCCAACAACGGGGTTCGGCAAGCCAACATAAATTTCACTAAGTGTTCCTCTTTATTTGATTAAATAGTTCACCATTACCGAATTTTAACAAGTTAAAACATGATATCGAAAGATAATAACCCAGTGGTAGATAAAATAGCCATACAGTATCATGAGCCAATATACGAGCATATATATATACAACCCAAAACTCCCAAAATAACCACTACGTGTGTGCCAGGAACTAGTGTCACGAATATCACGGGCAATGTAACTGAATATATACTAGAGACAAAATATATATACACCATCCCACTGTCTGAAATAGTATACGGGAAAATAAGCAAAAGAAAACTCCAAGGCACTGCTGAGGATCGTCAGGAGGAGCATCTCACCGTGAAGTCAGGCCCTGCTATAGTCAATATCGAGCTCCGGTCTGATAACCAGACGCACCGGCATCAGAACCTGTACAGTTAAGTACATAAGTGCAGCATGAGTACATAAGTAAATATGTACCCAGTGAGTATCCCGCCTAATCTCGAAGAAGTAGTGACGAGAGGTCGACTTGACACTCACTAAGGTCCAATGGTAATAATATAAAACAGGATATAACGAAATGCAGTAGACATGTGAGAAAGTAAGCAGCAGATACATATCAAGTACAGAATTCTAGGAAAGTACTGAAAATAAGCAACAATGTACACTTTTCTTTTTCCCCAAATATCTGTCAAGTCAATATCAATGAAAACAATACCAAATAGCCAAGAGCACACAAGGGTAAGACAACCGGCCGGAGTCATAAGGAAATATCTAGATACTTAATAGACGTAAAGCTTCCCCCGCTCGCGAATCATACCTTCGACTCGGGTGCTGAGACATTTATATACAATTACCGTAAAGCTTCCCTCGATCGCAAATCATACATGTGACTCGAGTACTGACACACTTATACCGATTCATCATAGAGCTTCCCTCGATCGCGAATCATACCTTCGACTCGGGTGCTGAGACATTTATATACAATTACCGTAAAGCTTCCCTCGATCGCAAATCATACATGTGACTCGAGTACTGACACACTTATACCGATTCATCATAGAGCTTCCCTCGATCGCGAATCATACCTGCGACTCGAGTGCTGACACACTTATACCGATTCATCATAAAGCTTCCCTTGATCTCGAATCATACCTGCGACTCGAGTGCTGACTCATATACGTACATATATATATCGAAATATCAATAAACTCAGTAGGGGCCATACTTGTAACAAGGATTAATCAACTGGGAATTCAAATGCAATTTTCCACATTTCCACATCAATTCAAAAGTAATAATCAGCTCAAAGTACACCCAAAAATACATATAAGGCACATAAAGACATGCTTATGAGTCCTAAAACTACCCGACATGGCATGATAGTCGCTATGTACGGACTCTCGTCACTTTGTACGTACGTATCCCCCCAAAACAAATACATGCAGCAATTAGAACCCCTATGGGGACATTTCCCTCTAACAAGGTTAGAAAGGAGACTCACCTCGTATCGAATCTACCCTTCAGACCAAGGATGCGCCCGAAACTCCAAACTCTACACCCGAGGACTTGTAACTATCCAAATATGGTACAATCATATCAATTCATGCTCAAAGGAGAGAAATTTTCCTATTTATTCCATAATTTCAACATTCTTGAAGAATTCCCAAAATCTAACCCCGGGCCCGCACGCTCGAATTCCGAAAATTCACGAAGGAATCACTCACCCATAGCCTAAGGATCGTTAATGTGTGATTTCTACTTGAATTCATAACAATAAACATAAAATTCACCAATTTTTACCCAAGAACCCTAAGTACTACCCAATTCTTGATTTTTAATGATCTAGTAGGGAATTTAACTAGAAACTCATGTTTGAAACTAGTATTAGTGTAGGATTAACTTACCTCTTCAATGGCTAGGTCGTGGAATAGTTTCTTCAAGCTCCCAAGCTCTCAAATGGAGGATTTTATATGATAAAAGATGAAGGATCCCGAGTTTTAAAGAATATATACTGCCAGGCCTACAGGGATTTCGCACCTGCGGCTCGAGGACCGCACTTGCGGTCTCGAGCCTGTGAGCCCCAGCTCGCACCTGCGGATCTGGGCGAGTGGGGCTGGGTTCGCACCTGCGTAGGGATGACCACACCTGCGGCGCCGCTCCTGCGGACCTTGGTCCGCACCTGCGAAGTTGGGACCGCAGGAGCGGTCCCGCACCGGCGACTAGGAAACCGCACCTGCGGTCACACCGGCAACAAGTGCACCAACAACTGCTTTGGCTTGTTTTTGGCCTCGTGTGGTGTCCCGGAGGCACCTAGGCCCACCCAAGCCCCCGTCCAAATATACCAACAAGTCCCAAATCATAATACGGACTTGCTTGAGCCTTCAGAACACTCAAAATGACGCTAAAACTCAAAATCATACTCCAAAACCCCTAGAATAATAACTTAAGAACTTCAAGTTCTTGATTCTATAACGATGCGCCGGACCAACCTATACTACTCGGAATGACTTCAAATTTTGCAGGCAAGTCATAAATGACATAACAAAACTATTCCTGATCTCGGAATTCTATTTGGACCTCGATAACACAAAAACACCTTCCAAACCGAATTTCAAACTTAAGGAAATCCTTATTTCTACATTGGGCGCCGAAATGCTCCCGGGTCATCGAAAACCCGTTCCGAACATAAGCCCAAGTTCGAAATCATCATACGAAGCTATTGAAGCTGTCGGAACTCGATTCCGAGGTCGTTTGCTAAAAATGTTGACCGAAGTCAAACTTGGCCAAAAAGGCCAACCTTAAGAAACCACGTGTTCCTATAGCACTCTAAACACTTCCAAATCCCAAACCACATGTCCCCGCAATTCATAAATCATAATAAGCCGCTACTGGAAGTCTCATTTAGGGGAACGGGGTCCTAATACGCAAAATGACCGGTCAGGTCGTTACACTCTCCCCCTCTTAAACAAATATTCACCCTCGAACGGGTCTAGAATCGTACCTGAAGTGCTGAAAAGATGTGGATATCTTCTCCGCATGTCCTCCTCGGACTCCCAAGTCGCCTCCGGAACTGATTGGTCCCTCCACTAGACCTTTACGTCAGAAATTCTCTTGGATCTCAACTTGCGATCCAGCCTATCAATAATAGCAACTGGCTCCTCCTCGTAGCCCAACTTCTCATCTAACTGAATAGTGCTGAAATCAACCACGTGAGAGAAGTCGGCGTGATACCTCCGGAGCATGGATACATGAAAGACCGGATAAACTCCTGATAGACTGGGAGGTAGAGCTAGCTTATAAGCAACCTCTCATACTCGCCTCAACACCTCGAAAGAACCTATAAACTTGGGGCTCAACTTGCCCTTCTTCCCGAACTTCATAATGCCCTTCATCGATGAAACCTTCAGCAGAACCTTATCTCCCTCCATAAATGACACATCACGTGCCTTCTGATCCGCGTAACTCTTCTGTCTGGACTGTGCTGTGCGGAGCCTCTCCTGAATCAACTTCACCTTCTCCAGGGCATCTCTCACCAGGTCCATGCCATATAACTTAGCCTCGCCAGGCTCAAACCACCCGATAGGAGAACAACAATGCCGACCATACAAAGCCTCGAATGGGGCCCTCTCGATGCTAGACTGATAACTATTATGTTACGCAAACTCCGCCAAAGGTAAGAACTGGTCCCACTGACCCCCAAAATCAATCACACAAGCCCTGAGAATATCTTCCAATATCTGAACTGTACGCTCAGACTGGCCATCAGTCTGAGGGTGAAATGCTGAACTGAGATCTATCTGAATGCCCATCTCACTGTGCAAAGCTCTCCAGAAGTGTGAGGTGAACTGCGGACCTTGATCTGATATAATAGACACCAGCACACCGTGCAACCGGACTATCTCCCGAATGTAGATATGGGCTAGCCTCTCAGAAGTGTATGTGGTAGCCACAGGAATGAAATGTGCCGATTTGGTCAATCTATCCATAATGACCCAAACCGCGTCCACCTTCCGCAAAGTCCGAGGCAACCCAACCATGAAGTCCATAACGATGCGCTCCCACTTTTACTCAGGAATGGGCATCTGCTTAAGCAGGCCTCCTGACCTCTGATGCTCGTACTTAACCTGCTGACAATTAAGACACCTGGCCACATACTGCACAATGTCTTTCTTCATCCGCGTCCACAAGAAATGCTTCTTCAAATCACGATACATCTTCGTAGCACCAGGATGAACAGAATACCGAGAACTATGTGCCTTTGCTAGAATCCTCTCCCTCAAGCAGATTAATATCAGAACTGAGTAAACAAACAGACCAACAATCAAACCTACATACAAAGCTCCATCCAGTACTGCGAGGTAGAGTAACAAGGGTCTACCTGGCTCTGGCGGTAGCAAGACTGGTGGTGTTGATAAGTACTCCTTGATTCCGTCGAAGGCCTTTTGACAATCCTCGGTCCATTTGGTTGAAGCATCTTTCTTTAGCATCTTGAAGATTTGTTCACATATTACCGTGGATAGGGCTATGAACCGGCTGATGTAATTTAGCCGTCCCAAGAAACTCATCACGTCTTTCTTATTTCTTGGTGGTGGAAACTCCTAGATGGCCTTGACTTATGATGGATCTAGTTCTATTCTTCGGCGGCTGACGATGAACCCAAGCAATTTTCCAGCAGGAACCCCAAATTCACACTTTGCGGGGTTTAATTTTAGGTTGTATTTCCGTAATCTGTTGAAGAACTTCCTCAAATCTGCTATATGTTCTGTGGCTTTCTTTGACTTGATGATGACGTCGTCCACGTACACCAAGAAATGGCATCACGTAAGTGGCCCCAGCATTCTTTAGGCCAAATGGAATCATCTTGTAACAGTACACTCCCCACGACGTAATGAAAGCCATTTTCTCAGTGTCTTCCTCATCCATCCAAATCTGATGGTAACCGGTGAAACAATTCACAAATGACTGGAGTTCATTTTTGGCATAATTATCGATTAAGATGTGTATGTTTGGAAGAAGGAAAGCATCCTACGGACTGGCTCGGTTGAGAACCCGATAATCGACACAAACCCTGACCTTTCCATCCTTCTTCGGAACTGGTACGACGTTTGCTAACCATGTTGGATATTCAACCACCATGAGGACCTTGGCGTTGATTTGTTTAGTGACCCCCTCCTTGATTTTCAGACTCATATCAGGTTTGAATTTTCGGAGCTTCTGCTTCACTGGCGGGCACATTGGATTGGTGGCAATTTTTGAGCCACAATGGATGTACTTAGTCCATCCATATCATCGTATGACCCTGCAAATATGTCCTCATATTCTTTCAAGAATTGTGTGTACTCTTCTTTCTTTGACAGCGACAAGTTGATGCTAATGCGAGTTTCTTTGACAGTCTTTGAATCTCCCAATTTGATTACTTCAGTTTCGTCCAGGTTGGACTTAGGCCTGTTCTCAAAGTCCTCTACCTCTCTGATGATTTCCTAGGGCATGACATCTTTTTCTTCTTCTGAATCACTGTCCTTTTGTTGCGTTGTCTCATTGCATGTCACAGTCATTGGTTCATTGAGACAGGAAATAGTAATGTTGTATAGATAAAAGTATAAGAGAAAATGATAGTAATAAATATCAATTCATTAAAACATAAAAGCGATTTCAATAATTTGAACAAACGTTTTTGGAACTACTAGAAATTTTACTTAGAACAGAACGCATGAAAAGAAATTATTTTCTTAGAAAGAAAAAGTAAACAGTGCTTGTTCAGCCTTGCTACCCCGGGACCCGTCGGGCCTTGGATGGTTTGACAGTCCAGTTTCTGAGGAATGATCCCTTGCTCACAGCTTGGATAGTAGGGCCTTCCTCCTCCTCCTCCTCCTTGACAATAACACAACAGTCCATATCTCCATCTTCCAGGAATAGATTCTTCAAGGCTGCTAACGCTTCCTCTTCCTCAGACCCCTATGTGATGTCGGCTTGTTGGAAAGTCTGTTCCAAATGCAGTATGGGCTATTCCAATGGATAGTAGGGACCGCACCATGGTGGCGACCAGTCTTTGTACTCTTGCCAAGTGTACTTATATCCCAGTCCAAATGTAGTGCCGTGGCGCTTTAGCTGTATCGGTTTGGAGATCCCCTGAAGATTCTTGCTGAGTCCTTTGCCAGGCTCGTATCCGCTCCAATTTAGTATTCTTTCGATCTTACTATCCCACCATTTATCCTTATCTATTGCGTTGACTCGCTTGATGTGGTGATAGGTTTCTCCACCCAGCCTTCTTCTTCCCTCAACTAGCGGGATGGTCTGGCAGTTGTAGATAGGGTTGCTCCCGTCTCCGTGGATGATTACCTCCTGGTGGTTCCACTCAAATTTTACTGCCTGATGCAATGTTGATGCACTAGCCCCAACGACATGTATCTAGGGTCGTCCTAATAACAAATTGTAGGACGCGGATATGTCTAACACCTGAAATTCAACCTCAAACCATGTAGGTCCCATTTGTAGACATAGACTGATTTCTCCAATGGTGGACCTCTGAGAACCGTCGAAAGTCTTCACATTCATGGACCCCTCTCATATCTCGTACAGTCTTTTGCCCAACCTTTTTAGTGTTGTCAATGGGAAAATGTTAAGGCTAGACCCTCCGTCGATCAAAACCCTGGTGATGAAGTAATCTTCACATTGCACGGTAATGTGTAGTGCCCTATTGTGACTCAAACCTTCAGGTGGAAATTCGTCCTCGTGGAAGGTAATCTTGTGACTTTATAATACCTTTCCCACCATGTTGGCCATTTCTCCACTGGTGATGTTATTAGGCACATAATCTTCGTTCAACACTTTCATCAAAGCATTCTTGTGCGCTTCAGAGTTCTACAGGAATGATATGATGCATATCTGGGCTGGAGTTTTGTTCAGTTGATCTATGACTGAGTATTCCTTGGCCTGCACCTTCCTCCAGAGATCATCCGGACCTGTTTCAATGATGGGCGGTCTGTTGGAAGCCTGTTTTCTAGACTCTCCCAAGTGTTCCGGTGCATAGACCATGCCGGTCCTGGTCATCCCCTGTATAGCACCGGCTTCTTCTATCTTTACCTTCCCTTTCCTTCTAGCCTCAGCTATGTAATCCCAGGGAACATCATTAGTGAAAGGTAGCGTGGTTGACACTATCACTGTAATTGGCGTGGCTACCCTTCAAATGGGACAGGTGCTGTGGAAGGTGGCATTAATTCAACCTCAAACGACACAGGTGCGTCTGTGGGTGGTGTTGCCTCAAACTCGAACGGGACTGATGTGGTTACCTTAATATCTCCTGACGGCTGAATATGCACTATAATGGGATTGAGTGTGACTGCTTGCTTCTTGGGATTGTCACCATCTTTGATCAACCCGATCGACCCTTCTGAGTCTCATTCTTGCTCTATTTCTATCACATTGATTCCTCCACACCTGTGGTCTGGGAGCGGATTATTGCGGACATTGGGAGTAGCCTCCTTCGCCTGGATGATTTTTCTATCAATCAAAGACTAGATTTTATCCTTTAGTGAGCAGCACTCATCAATGGTATGTCCCTTCATGCCGGAATGGTATGCACAGGTTTTGTTTGGATTGACCCACTAGGATTGATTTTCTGGGGTCACAAGATGTCTATGAGTGACATAACCAGTAGCTTTTAGCCTTTCATACAGCTGATCAATGGGCTCAGAAATGGCAGTGTATTGCTTGGGCGACCTGCGGTCAAAGTTGGGTCGAGGTCTTGGGAAGTTTTGGCGAGATGGAGGTGACTCAAAGTGAGATGGTTAGGAGTTGTATGTATGGTAAATAGTGGATGGTTGGGAATACCCGGGAGATATGGGTTGATAAGTAGGTGGAGAGGATGGCTGATATGTTGGTGGAGGTGCTGAATAATATGTGGGCGGGGGTGCTTGGTATGTAAGTGGAGAGGTTCGATATGTCAGTGGAGATTTGGGTCCCTGTGCGACCATTACTGCTCCTACATCTTTCTTTTTGGATATAACACCAGACTGCAAGGCTTTGTTTGTGGCTTGCAGCGCTTCAAAATTAGTGACTATTCCGCTCTTAATACCTTCTTCAATTCTCTCACCCAACTTGATGATGTCAGAGAATTTGTGGTTTTCAATCACCATCAGCCTCTCATAATATTGCGGGTCTTGTGCCCTGATGAAGAATTTGTTCATTTGTTATTCGTCTAGTGCAGGCCTGACCTTTGCTGCTTCCAACCTCCAATGAGTGGCATACTCGCGAAAGGTTTCCGTGGGCTTCTTCTTGAGATTCTGGATATAAAACACGTCTGCTGCATTCTCCGTGTTGAACCCGAACCGGTCCATGAAATCTGATGCCATGCTCACCAAATTGGACCATTTCTTAGGGTCCTGGCTGATATACCAAAACAAAGCATCCCCTGTAAGGCTTCTCATGAACAACTTCATTCGGATCTTCTCGTCTTTTCCAACTCCAACCAGCTTGTCACAATAGGTCCTCAAATGGACCCTGGGATCACCAACACCATCAACATTTCAAACTTGGGAGGTTTGTAACCCTCCGGCAGTTCCACATCAGGCTGTATGCAGAGATCTTCGTAGTTCAGTCCTTCAATTCCCTTATTTCCTTCCACGCCTTGAACTCGACTGGTCACTTTCTTAAGTTATTCGGCCAAGTTAATAATGAGTACATCCTTCTCACTAGGTTCCAGTGTATAAGATACAGGTTGAGTGGAGTGAGGTAGAGTCTCCACATATATGGGATTGTTCTAGTGGCCTGGTGCTTGAGCATAGAGGTGATCGTTGGTGGAATTTTATGGTTCGGGAAGGATTGGTGGGTGTTTCTCGGAGTGTGGGAAGAGTTTTGGTTGTATTGTGGTGGTACGATTTTATTTTTCGGTGGAGTTGTATAGTGGTGAGCTGTAGGAGGATTCTGTTTGTTGGGGGTATTCTGAAGTGGTGCGGGGTTGTGAGTGTTTGGGTGGTTGACATCCGGAACACTAAGTGAGAAGGACAGGTTTTCCAGATTCCGGACATGTTCGAGCTCCCCTTGTATTTTCAACAACCTTTGCTCGAGTTGCAACACAAGGTCATTCTGGGCCTGAGTACCCCGGCTATCAGAGGCTTTTGGGTGTTCAACTGGTGTTGAGTTTTCCTTTTTGATATTACTCAAATCTTCCATTTTTCCCTTGCCTTTGTCTTTGCCTTTAGGTGGACTAGGAGGAGGAGAAGGTGGAGGGCCCCTGGATCTTTTGTGGTATGATGATGATGCCAGAATGCACGAACCAACCTTTGGTGAGGGGAATAATCAAAAGAAAGAAAACAAAAATAAAGCAAAAGGTAGCCAAGTCAGTGAGGATCATGAGAAAATATTTGCAGTATTTAAACATATATTGCAGGAATGTAAATGCGTGTCCTAATTTGAGAGCCTCGTTGTGCCCGAGGTAGGCCTAGTGACAAGTTGTTTTGGAGAACTTGGATACCAAAATGCCTCATTTCGTTAATATAAATAGACGAATCCCAAAACGATACTAAAATAACAAACAGGAAATAAAGTCACTAATGGCACTCGGCCTTATTACATTGATAAAAGCAAAAAGGTAAATCTAGCCTATTTGGTCCCAGAAGGACCTTCCCCAGATTCGATATCCTTGATTCCATCGAACAAGTTCCCTAGCTCACGCTGTCCCAGCAGCATGTATGCTCTATCCAGGTGTCCTCTTTCATTCCCCTCGGCGTTCTGGCAATTCTCGATCCTCTTGATGACCTTGCCCTCTAACTCTACTATACCTCGCTCTAAGTATTCCAGCTTCCTGTTGGAAAGGATAGCCATATCTTTCCATTCCTCGATCAGCCTCTTGTTGGTCTCATGTATTTCACGGTACTCGTTCTTGGAATCATGGACCCTTTTGCGCAGTCAGTTGTTCTTGACCTGAGCCTCAATATATTCGTCTATGATTCTATTACCTCGGCTTATTTTGTGCCTCACTATCCTATCCAAGTTGTCTTCCAGCTATGCCTGGTAGAAATGTGGACACCCAACAGAGTACTTGTCTGGTTCAATAGTATTCTTCTCCATGATGATTTCGTAGTGCCACATGTGTTGAGCTTGGCACTTGTAAGGGACATCGTCGTTCTGGAAATCTGCTCTGAAGTGACCCATCTTGGAAACCCTCGGCACAACTTGCTTTCTGCCTGCCTGCCTCATGACTCATAGAGGAACATAGGATATATACCTCGCAACCCGATCAACACTAAGTGTGGTGCGTCTATGGACCTAATGATAAACTTGTCCGTCGGGAACCATTCGAACATCCATTGCACCTGTTCCTCGGTAAGATTATCAAAGAATTCCACCCATTCTTTGGCATTCTATGAATGAGCAAATCTGTCTGGAATATAGGTCATCCACTTGGGGTGATGGAAAGCAATGTGGTCATTCCAAGCCCTTCGCGGAAGTTCTTGGTGATATTGGCCCTTTTGAAGATGTTCCAAGAGCTATAGCTGCAGTAACAGATTGCAATCCTCAAAATGCTTAGCTCATCTTTGACAACTCTCCAGGGCTCGATAAATATCAGCTATGATTATAGGGACAATGTTGAAGGCTTGCCCATCGATCCCCTCCATCAAGGCCTTGGTTACCATGGCTAACCTGGTATGAATCCTTTCCCTCTTTTTCGGGAACACTATCAAGCCCAGAAAGGACATAATGAACACGAATACCCTGCGGTGAATGTGACCCAGAGACGAGATGGCAAACTCGTCATGATAGGTACGGTATGATTTGCTGTGACCGTATCTTTCATATAAGTACTCGAAGGGTATGTAGGATTGTTTCAAACACTCCAGTTCAGCATTCTTCTTCAACCCCATCATTTTCAGAAAACCTCTGCCCGTGTGGTTCTCAGGTACCAACAACCCAGGGGTTTCCCAAACTAGTCCAACTAGTCCCCCTATCTCTTCTAACACCAGTGTCATATCAAAATTCCCAAACCGGAATACAACCCTTTAATTATCCAAAACAAAGTAGCGGCCTCAATCAGCATATTATTTGACTGGATGTCCAAGAGAGACGGTAAATTGCCCAGATACTTCTTTACTTGTTTCTTATCACTGGAGGAAAGGTCTTCCCACTAGTTCAGTAGAATTGGAGGGATATTGCTGACCATACCTAATCTGGGGACCTCGTGCCTCATTTTCTGCAAGACAAAAATGGTCAGGCCCTTACCCCCATCAGACTCGACTATTTATACCCTTATTACTAGCATACATGCATTTAGTTCTCCAAATTAATGCACAGAACGTGATCGTGTCCGTTGGGATTATGAAAACCCCGGTGGACTTTGGATAAGGCTGTCTTAAAGGGTTATTGTGCGGACGACACGTTAACCCGGCTAGGTTTGACCATGATGCATGCACAATATAACGAGAGTAGGGTTTCTATGGGGGTCTAGACCGGTACCCTCAAGCAGACAACTCGAGAGGAAAGGCACGGAACCATCGACTGCACCGCTGATCGACTGATTTTACCGCAAATAAGCCTTTCCGAATTTAGGGGGTGATATAAATAGGAAGAGCGCAACCACTAATCAAGAGTTGCTATATGATTTGTACAGGCACGAGTGGAGTATGATGTTGAGCATGATTATGCAGCAATAAATAAGCAATAAACAACATGTTGTCATGTATTTGAACACTATGAAAGCGGTAAATACAACAGTTATAATTTAAAGCAGTTACAAAAGAAAACAAAGAAACATGTCAGTTTTGGTTTGAACAAAAAAAATACTTGGAAGACAATCAATTAATTACACATAAAGGGGGAAAGGGAAATGGTGCAAGTATTAACAAAGTAAGACACATATTCACAAAGCGGTTTGAAATGGTAAAAGCCTAAAATCCCCAGCAGAGTTGCTATGCTGTCACGCCCCCCTTTTTCCTCTCCTTTCGTATCGGTCAGGGTTTTAACATTATTGGGACAACTCATTTCCTTTTAGGATAAGGGGTGTAAGGAATTTGAAGAGTCACCACCTAACGAATTAAGGTGCGTTAGGGCACCTACTAAGGGTCATTTATAACACAGATTCAATAATCAGAGATTGAGTAAGGGCTTGAAATTACTTCAAGGGGAAGGTGTTAGGCACCCCTCAAAGTCCACAACTGTGGGTCCCAGCCAAACCTACTTTGTGAATTAATCAAGTAGCAAACAGTCAGTCTAAGCTTACATATGTAAACAAATAAAGGTTTGACAGATTAGCAGTCTAAGGACACATATGTGATAAAGGGTAAGGGAAGTACTAAGTTGTTTATCCTATAGGATCACATCTGTACAATGCCCGATAATCACTTCTCAATGAAGGGCTACATGTTGCATTAGCGCACAAGTCATCATATCATTATCTACCCATTGTCCCACCCCTTATAGGTTATTAAGCGAGTTTGATTTAACGAGCTCTAAGCGTGTTGTTACCCGTCCCTTCCTTGTGGTCCTGGAGGAGTTTAGGACCTCTAAATATTGGCAGTTCTAGACAAACCGCTATGGTTTTAAAAGGGAAAATACTAGGTGACAAGCAAATAACAAGTAGGACTAGCACATAAGTGAAAGAAACAGTTAAGAGGCTCAGGTTTACCTCCACATGTAACGCAATCAAAACAGTTTTCCAGTTTTATAAAGATTAATTACCTAAGGCTTGCCTAGGTGTGGGATTATAGGCAATCATATTTTATAGGAGATGTTTAACAATCTAAATGTTGTTTAACCTACAAGCATATTGTTCTAAGTGATCATGCCTTTAAAGGGAATTTGCACCAGTTTTTATTCATAAGTGTAACACCTATATATGAGACGATTTCCATACCTTTTTCATGGTCAGTTGCTTAATCTTAGTTAAACTAGGTGTACTGAAATGAGTGCAAACAGAATTCTTAAGACATGATTTCTAAATGCACACAAGAGCGACAATTTTTTAATACATGATTTCTAAATGCACACAAGAGTGACAGTTTTATGTCAATGGTTATTTATTGACCTAAGAGCAGGATCTCTAAGTGATAGACTGATGCAATGTTAAAACATAGATCAGTGACAGGTGATATGTTGAGACAGTAAATGTGAAGTCCTTGGAACATGATATCTAATGCAATGCTTAGCATGATTTGGATGAACACATTATTCCTAGGGAATAGATTCTAATGAAAATACACCGAAAGTAAATCCTAAAGCATGCTTTCTACCTAATAGTATCAACAATATTATACAACTACCCTCCCCATTTTCACTAGCCATCCCCAATATCTATTTACAAATAATTATTACAGACCAATAGCTGAATGAATTACGTAAATTAAAAGAAAAGAAGTAAAACTATAGGGAGCCTGAAACAAGCTCAAATGTATCCTGAGAATAGCAAGCCTTCCACAACCTTAAATGCCAAGAGTTTCATAGCCCATCTCATGTCCATGCGTGTCAGAGTTCCCTAAGGACCTTAAGGATCCATGGTGTTGATACCCAATTTTTCCAAAAAAATATATTTTAAATTGCACATATGTCTTCAAAATCATGTATTAATAGCAATTAGTATTTTTCCATAATTTTCCTATATTTTTATTAATTTATCCAGCATTATACTTTCAATAAATAATTACAGAATTGCATCACAAATGATTTCAGAAGCGTTGCTTGATTTAATTTATTGTTTATGGTCCTATTAAGACCAAATTATTTCACAATTATCCAATTTGACACCTTTTGGCTATAATTGCAATAACTTTGCAATTGTAGCCCAATCATATGATTTGGTATCATTTGTTACCAAAATATTAATCATTTGTATTTTTAAATACTAAATAAACATTTTTAAAACTATTTTCTATGCATGAAATTCAGTATTTACAATTATTAGCTATTTTTATAAATTATTTTAATTAAATTGCATGGGGTATTTAACAAATGGCCTATTCTATTTCAATTTTAGCCTAATCGGATCAGACCCCAACCCAATTAAACTAGCCCAAATACCCCAGGCCCAATACACTATCCTACCCGACCCAATCCCTTGTTTAATCTGGACCGTTGATTAATTTTAATCAACGGACCAGATCAGTCCTTACCTTAATTAATCCTAAGACTACCCCCCCAAAACCCTCATTCCCTCCTTTCATTTCCTCTCTCTCACTCCGTCGTTACACTCTCCTCTCATCTCTCAAACTCTCTCCGCTAAGCTCTCTTACCGGTCGTCGACTCGCCGGTAACTATGGTGGTTCCACCACTATCCCTAGCCTCCATGGCTCCCTCACACGCCGGGTTACTGCTACCTTGAGGTCCTCAAAGGAACCAGAGGCGGTTCCACTCACCCCCCCCCCCCTCCCATGGCTTTTCATGTCATTCTCAGGCCCTTCTTGGCCATCCGGGTAAGAACCTTCCATCTCCGGCTAGAACCTGTGGTTTCTAAGCCGATTCTCTCTATCTTTGGGTTCTTTCTCTGAAACCCTAATTTTAACTCTTGATCTCTTAAGATCTGTAATATATCTGAGTCTATTCGAGTTATCTTTATTGTTTTCTTAAAAGATTTCTCCGATTTTTTCTAAAACGACTCTTCGTCTTCAAATTAGGGTTTCACGACCCCGTTTTAAAAATGGCTTTTCCTTCTGATGTTTAAGCGTTTATTTAAGTTTTTCTCCTTTTATCTGAGTTATTATGTTTAAAACCCTAAATTTCTTAGTCCTAATCCTGGGTTTCTGAGCATGTCTTTGATAATACTTTCGCTTAATCTGTATTTGTGATTGGTCCTTCACTGATCTCTTGTGATATTCTCTACTAATTTTAACCTTTAAGATATTTTCTTACCTTATTCTATGGTCGACCATGCTGTCAAACAGATTCTTAAGTACTTTCCTTAATTATATTTTCTGGACCTAGCCTCTATTACATTGTCCTATAATTCTATGTGCTAAAATTGTTTCCTTATGTGTTATATTCCTGTCACATATGGTATCTTTCCTTATTTGTCACATGTCTATTACCGTTTGAAGTTGACTCCTTAATTGAAGGGAGTACTTACCTTGATTTTATGTTGATTGATTCTGAGTCCCCATAATTACTGTTTAACTGTGATTCTTACCTTTTTTTTCTACCTAGTTTCAACCTATATATACATTGCTCTTTCATTAACACAAAACACGAACACTGTGATGACCCAAAAGGTCATCCTGTGTAAATTTGACTACAAACGTGTTCCGAGGCCCCGAAAGTCTCCGTTAATCTCACCTCGATGTGCGTCTGCATCCCAAGCGCGTAGCCGGGAAGCCTTTATGTGGAAACTTGATAAAGAGTTGAATTTATAATAATTAATTTATTAAAGTTGCCTTTGGTCAATATTTTTGGTAAACGGACCCGTACTCATGATTTAACGGTCCCGGAGGGTCCGTAGAAAAATATAGGACTTGGGCGTATGCCCGGAATCGAATTCCGAGGTCCCAAGTCCGAGAAATGAATTTTTAAAGAAAATTATTTTCTGGAAATAATAAAGACTTTTGAAAATGAGTTTTTATGTGAAACCCGTGTTACCGGGCCCGTATTATGGTTCCGGAGCCCGTAACAGGTTCAATATATATTATATGAGTTATCTGTAAAATTTGATAAGAAGCAGACTTGGTTTGACGTGTTTCAGATCAAAAATGGAAAAGTTGATAGTTTATGAAGTTTGAGAAAATTCTATGGATTTTGGAGTTAAATTCATTGTTTTTGATGTTATTTTGGTTGTTTAATTACTTGAATAAGTCCGTACGATGTTTATGAGGTTGTGTGTGTAATTAGTTTTGAGCCCCGAGGGCTCGGGTGAGTTTCGGGTAGGTATCGGAGTGCAAAATGTTAGAAAACTCTGGTGTGAAATAACTGTTGCTGGTGTCTGGTATTTTTCTCTATGCGATCGCGTAGGTCCTTCTGCGATCGCATAGGCTTACATTGAGGGGGAGGTCAGTTCCTCAATGCGATCGCATAGCACTGTCCGCGATCGAATAGAGGTATATGAGGTCT
>ML282846.1:809-10982 GCA_005239495.1 Nicotiana undulata | reverse complement strand
GCATAGTTCCTTAAAAATATGAAATGTTCAAATATACTTTTCCAAATACTGCTTTTTAAATATCATTTGTTCAGATATGTTTTCCCAAATACTGCTCATTCAAATATCACTTTCCCGCAAGACAATTACTTTTCAAATATAATTTAAAAATAAAAGTCCTTCGGACATAACCTTTCTTGGAGATAATTGCCTTTTAGCTATACATTTCAATATATGTATATGTATACTTGTCCAAACGCAGTGCAGAGGGAAAGATCCTAGGTCTCGCCCCGCAGTCCCAATGTAAATATGCAATGCAATGCAGTACATGGGAAAGATCACATGTCTCAGCCCGCAGTCCCACTGTAAATATGCTATGAAATACAGGGGAAAGATCACAGGTCTCAGCCCGTAGTCCCATTGTAAATATGCTATGAAATACAGGGGAAAGATACATGTCTCAGCCCGCAGTCCCATTGTAAATATGCAATGAAATACAGGGGAAAGATCACAGGTCTCAGCCCGCAGTCCCACTGTAAATATGCAATGAAATACAGGGGAAAGATCACAGGTCTCGACCCGCAATCCCACTGTAAATATGCTATAAAATACAAGGGAAAGATCACAGGTCTCGGCCTGCAGTCCCACTGTAAATATGCTATGAAATACAGGGGAAAGATCACAGGTCTCAGCCCGCAGTCCCACTGTAAATATGCAATGAAATACAGGGGAAGGATCATAGGTATCAGCCCGCAGTCCCACTGTAAATATGCAATGAAATACATGGGAAAGATCACAGGTCTCAGCCCGCAGTCCCACTGTAAATATGCAATGAAATACAGGGGAAAGATCACAGGTCTCAGCCCGCAGTCCCACTGTAAATATGCAATGCAGCGTAGGAGAGAGAAATCAACCAGAGCACAGCACAAACAGCAAGGCAAAAATGCAGAGTACGACGAGCAGTTCAACACGAGAACTTAAACCATAATAGTGGCAGAAACTCACTCATGAAAAGTAACCGCTGAAGGGAAACCCAAGCACAATGAAGTGATGTAACGAGGGGAAAACATAACAATTATGGCAACGGTTCACAATATTTAAATCAATAGATAAGGAACCAATTATCCCGGTAAGGGAAAACAACTATAACCAATCTCGCCTAATAATTTACTTCACGGAATGTTCTCAGCTTAAGAAAATATTCAACAATAGGAGATACCAAGGGGATACCGCCAATATGGGTGATGGTCAACTATACCTGAGTAATATTTAAGGCAAATCATGTAATCATCATGTACGACTCAAGGGCATGCTTGACACCAATCCTATATATATTCCAATTCCTGGTAACAATTATACGTCTAGATGATACTAATTCTAATTAATTAGGCAGTTTGTGAGGAAAATATAGTATACGGTAAGGAAGGGAGATATTTAGTTAAGTCAATCAAGATTAAATAATCAGCAAGAGGGGAAATCGAAAGCAAGACAATCTAATTCAAACAGGAGAAGATGAAACTGTCAACCAGGAACTCAACCATAACAGTTCCCACTTATTACGCAGGGAATATAGGAAACTAAGAATCCTAAAAGGCCAACCTATTTGCAAATAAGTCCGAGTACACACGCCACCTCGCGTACTCGGGCTACAATCAACATAGAAGACTCAAATCCTAAGGGGTAGTTCTCCCACACAAGGTTAGGCAAGATACTTACCTCAAAGACGACAACCGGTACTCGAAAATTGACTTCTCGGGCGGGAAGGCCTCCGGACGGCTCAAATCAACTAAAACAACTTCAAAATGCACGTAAAAACATATAAGGGACTATTCAAAATGATAAAGTTTTAATATTTACTAATTTATAGAAATCGACCCAAAAGTCGACCCCCAGGACCGCACCTCGGAACCCGACAAATTTACCAAAAAATGATTACCCTTCCCGATACGAGTTCACCCATACTAAATTTATCCAAATCCGATGTTAATAGGTCATTCAAATCATGAATTTTCAATTTAGAATTTTTCTTTCAAAAACCCAAGTTTCTTCAACCCAGAACACGAATTAAATGATGAAAATAAGAACTAATTCATAAGATATAATTAATTATGGTGGAAGAACACTTACCCATTCGATTATCTTGAAAATCCCCAAATATTGCTCTCAAAACCGAAGTCCAAGGTTCAAAAATATGAAGAAAATGGCTAACCCTCGTTTATATGAATCTGCCAGGACTTCCGCACCTGCGACTAGCTTAACCGCACCTGCGCGACCGCAGGTGCGAAACTCTAACCGCACCTGCGCTCCAGTCCGCACCTGCGCCCAATTAACGCTCATGCGGGGACCACACCTGCGCCCCAAAGATTCGCACCTGCAAAGGCTGCCCAGTCCACCCCAGCTCGCACCTGCGCACTATTTCCGCACCTGCTCAGCTCGCACCTGCGCACTATTTCCGCACCTGCGAAGCTCGCACCTGCGGTTCCCCATCCGCAGGTGCGGCCACATCAGAACAGCAACACCAGCTGCCTTTTCCAAACTTTAAACTTCCCGCTAACCATCTTAAATCATCCCGAGCCCCTCGGGACCTTAACCAATTACACCAATAGGTCACATATCATCACACGAACTCAGTCGGACCCTCGGAACACCCAAAACAATGCCCGAATCACCGAATCAAACCAAAAAACAAACTTATAACTTTCAAAACCTCAAATATCCAAACTCGTGCCAAAATATATCAAATCAACCCGGAACAACGTGAAAATTTGCAGACAAATCCCAAATGACACAATGGTCCTACAGCCACTCCCGGAATTCTATTCTGAGCCCGATATCAAATTTTCACCTATCGGCCGGAATCGCCGATATTCTAACTTTCGCCAAATGGCCTCAATTTGCTCTACGGACCTCCAAATCCAATTTCGGACGCGCGCCTAAGTCCAAAATCATCATAAGAAGCTGTTGGCATTAACCAAAATTCATTCCGAGGTCGTTTACTCAAAAGTCAAACCTCCTGTCAACTTCCTTCACTTAAGCTTCAAAATTTGAAAATTCTCCCCTAATTCGACTCCGGATTATGCGGCAACTGAAACTAACCACGCACACAAGTCGATATGCACAATGTGGAGCGTTTTATGACCTTACATCACCAAACGAAGCTTAAATTCCTGAAACGACCGGTCGGGTCGTTACATTTCATATAAATTTTCCTAATCTTCTCTATTGACCATGATCACTCTTACTACCATAAATCTTTCCCGAGTAATTATGACATTTTACTAGACATACTCTCCCGAGTTACGCTAGCTGTAACGACCCGACCTGTCATTTTGCGTATTCGGACCCCGTTCTCTTAAATAAGACTTTTTGTAGCGGCTTATCGTGATTTGTGACTTGCAGGGACGGGTGGTTCGGGATTTGAAAGTGTTTGGAATAGTATGGGAATACTTGGTCCCCTAAGGTTGGCTTTCAAAGCCAAGTTTGACTTCGGTCAACATTTTGAGTAAACGGCCTCAGAATCGGGTTTCGACGATTCCAGTAGCTTCGAATGACAATTTCGGACTTGTACATATGTCCGGAATGGGTTTTGGAGGACCCGGGAGCGTTTCAACGCCAAATAGCGAAATAGAGTTTGCTTAAGTTTGAAATCTGGTTTGGAATGTGATTTTATGTTATCGAGGTCCGAACAGAATTCCGAGACCGGGAATAGTTCCGTTATGTCATTCATGACTTTCATGCAAAATTTGGTGTCATTCCGAGTAGTATAGGTCAGTTCGGCGCATTGGAACCGAATTCAAGACCTTAGAAATTCTTAAGTTTGATCCTAGGGGTTTTGAGGGGTGATTTTGAGATTTAGCGTTGTTTCGGGTGTTATGAAGGCTCGAGCGAGTCCGTATTATGATTTAGGACTTGTTGGTATAATTGGACGGGGGCTCGGGTGGGCCTACGTGCCTTTCGGACACCACACGAGGCAAAAAACCAGTTGCAAATGCAGCTGGTGCACCTGATCTGGTGTGACCACAGGTGCGGTTGCCCAGCCGCAGGTGCGGGACCGCTCCTGCGGTCCCAGCCTCGCAGGTGCGGGAATTCCGTAGGTGCGGATTTAATTCCGCGGGATTGGGACCGCAGGTGCGGTCTCCAGCTCCGCAGGTGCGGGCCCAGCCTTTCCCGTCCAACTCCGCGGGTGCGAGCCCCAGCTCGCAGGCGCGAGACCACAAGTGCGGTCCTCGAGCCACAGGTGCGGAACCCCTGTAGGCCAGGCAGTGCACTCTCACTTACACACGCAATTTCCTCATTCTTTTCAGTTTTCACCTCCATTGAAGACTTGAGATCTTGGGAAGAACTCTCCACCACCTAGCTACTAAGAGGTAAGTAAATTCTACTAAAATGTTAGATTATTACACCAAAACTTAGGCAGATTAACATCTAAATAGTGGAAATCATAGGGGTTAGAGTGAAAACCTAGGGTTGATGAACTTTAGGGAATTTCACCACTTTTCTACCATGAAATCATATAAAAATTATATATTAATGACCCTTAGGCTATGGGTGAGTGTTATCTTCGAAAATTTCCGGAATCCAAGCATGTGGGCCCGGGGGTGTATTTAAGGAATTCTTCAAGAATAGTGAAATTTGCTAAATAAGTAGGAGAATTTCCATACCTTGAGCATGCATTGACATATTTATATATCATTTGACTAGTTTCGAGTCCTCGAGTGTAAGATTTGGAGTTTCGAGCGCGTTCTTGACCGGGAAGTTGATTCTACGCGAGGTGAGTCTCCTTTCAAACCTTGTAAGAGGGAATTGTCCCCATAGGTAAATGTAAACAAGTGAATTTTTCCTTATGTGCGGGGGCTACGTACGCGCAAAGTGACGAGAGTCCGTACGCAGCTACTACCTTGTTGTGTCGGGTAGAATTTAGGATTTCACAAGCATGCCTCTATGTGCCTTACATGTATCTTTACCTGTGTTCCTGGTTGCATTACCCTTGAAATTAACATGAGAAATTTCGGAAGCTATGTGTAAATTTAAGTGTTTAAATCCCTGAATTTAAGAATAATCCATGATAAATTCCTGAATTTTCTGATAATTCTGTGTATGTCTACGAGCACCCGTGTCACATGTATAATTAGTGAGCAGGGTAGCCTTATATTTATGTCAACCGCGTCGCATGATCGACTCGCGAGCGGGGTAATAGATGCATCTATGGTTCGTGCCGCTCGACCCTCGGCAATGCACATTTAAATTTCTGCGTCTCTTCGGCCGTACGCCTCAGCATATTATATGCTATGTGCTTGATTGAGAGTCTTATTATTATTCTTACTAATTAAATTTTTTTGTGAGAAAGAAACTTTTGATTTTTGTGAAATATTGTTACTTGGCCCTTGCAGGGAGATCGTTATCTTTATATACTGATGTTTCATGTCTACTTGCTTTCCATAAATGTTATTAGAGTTTATATTCCTTAGATCATATTATTGATGACAACCCTAGTGAGTAACACGTCTACCTCTCGTCACTACTTCTTCGAGTTTAGACGGGATACTCACTGGGTACATATTTGTTTATATGTACTCATACTATACTTCTGTACTTAATTGTACAGATTCTGAGGCTGTTGCACCTGGTCACTATTTTGGTGCCCATCAGTGAGAGTACTATCTGGACTCGACTACACGGTGAGCTGCTTTTCCTGGCGTTCCTCAGCAGAACTGTGGAGTTTCTATTATTTTTGGGCTATTTCTGTCTACCCCTTCCACACAGTTGTACATTCATTTTGATTACTTTGTATACTCCACTAGTCGCATGTGGACTTGTGACACTAGGTCTTGGCATACGTAGTTGGTTTTCCTAGTATTTCGCTATACCGTATATGTTGGCAAACGATTTTTGAGTTACTTTAAATCAATTTGCCTTACTTCCTCACTTTCATTAAAGGACTTCTTAAATTAAAACTGGGTAAGTGGTTGAGCATCTCATTTGTTTAAGTAATTTCGTTAGTAACACGCGTTGGCTTGCCTTATTTCGGTGTTGGGAGCCATCACGACCTGAGTAGGAATTTGGGTCGTGACACTAGCTGGCTTTAATTACAGCTCACTTAGATTGCACCCAAGGTTTCGTTATCCCTAATCTCACCTTTAAACCTTTGCACTACTAGAAAACTGCAAATTTCCCAGGGAAATTCCCACAGATATATTATCACTGGTAGTTCCCACTGAAATGTAAAAACATTCAGTGGGAAATGAAAAAGTTTTCTTTTATTTCTTAAAAACGTTCCCACAGACTATAGGTGGGAATTAGTTGGCGCAAAAATGCGCGTAATTTGTTTCCCACCAAAACAGTGGGAAGGTCATTAAAAATAAATTATTAAAATCTACCCAGTGAAACAGTGGGAACCTAAAATAAAAAATAATTTTAATATTCCCACTGATGTAATGGGAAGCTCAAAATTTCGAACTATTATATTTGGTCCAAGAACCCGCGAGCTTAAAATTATTTCACTGCCACCATAAAATTATTCACCAAAAAAATTGAACTTATAGAAGACAATTCCCACACAAATTTCCTAGTGATTCAGTGGGAAAGTATTTTCTATTACATTAGGTATACCATTTTTTCTTCTNGAGAGGGAAGTGCAAATCATCCCATTATATAGTAATAAATGTTTGTAATCTTTTTCAATTGAGATTTCTGTTTTGTGTGTGTGTGAATTAAGTGGGGGATGATTTGGCATTGTGGATTAAGTTGATTGTTTGTGAAAAACTTGATTTTTTAAATGTAAATTGTGAATTTTTGTTTGGTTTTCTTTAGTTAGATCAGATGCACTCTCAGTAAAATGGGGTAGTTTGGTAGATTTTTGTTTCATAGTGTGTAAATTTATCTTGCCGGTAGTAATTTAAGGTGAAAGGTGCTATAGAGCAAAGGTCAGTGGTTTTTGAAGAGTAAATAGATGGATAGATTAATGATTTTTTGCAAAGTTGAGGATAAAAAGTGCTTTCATGGAGTAAAGTTCAGATTTTGTTGAAAATTATAAATGTTTGGATGTTTCTTTTTCCTGATAAACTGTTAAGGCTGGCAAAAACTGGAATCGCTTATCATTTTTGCATCTTTTGTCATCTTTTCTTTACCCTGTTCTTCATGGAATTCCATTGTTCTTCATAGTAAAGTTGTTTTTCTATCCTTGTGCATTAATAGCTATTTCTCCAAATAATTTTCATGGAATATATGCTTACAAGTTTCTAACTTTTTTAAATGACCAGGAAGTGAAGATACAAAAGTGTGAAAGAAGATAAAAGTAGGTTATAAGTCTTGAGGTAACATCATTTGCTAATCTCTAAGTTGATTTCAGTTGTTAAATGTAAGTTAAGCTGTTAAATTGCTAGAACAACTAGATGAATTTATATTGCTTTTACCTTGATAAAAAAAATCCTTTATTGTGAATGTTATATCTATCCTCTAAGTTTAAATTTATTTATGGATGATAGCGAATGTGTTAGAATCTTGGTTTGACTCTTTAAACTGATTTCAAGAACTTAATAAGAGCATTTCTATGAAAAAGTACTTTTCATTCCTAGTAATTTGATCTAGAACCATAGCCTTTTCTTGACTTATAAAAAGACGAATATAAATGAGTTCTTTAAGGTATACTATTGATAATTAACTGTAAACTAAGTGAGTTCTTTAAGGTATACTATTCAATATTAATTGTAAACTAAATTGAAACGAATAAATTGTTCTAATTCTATTCATTTGTTTGTGTGTATTTGTGTACTAGATGGAATGTGAACATCGTAGATGGATGTACGATACGAATCATCCTAATCGTTGTGGATTAAAGGAAGAGTTTGTTGAAGGTGTTAAAGGATTTATTGCTCATGCAAAAACACTTCCTGAATTTCGTAACGAAGGAACAATTAGGTGTCTTTGTGTGAAATGCAAGTGTACAAAGTTGTTGTAATCGGAAAATGTTAAAGTCCATATTTACAGCAAGGGGTTTAGGGAAAATTATTATGTGTGTACTGTTCATGGAGAGAACTATTGTAGTGTTGGTGATGTTCATTTTCATAATCTAGTTAGTGGTGAGAGAAGTACACAAATGGAGAATAATGTTGAAAATTCTCGATTGCATGAAATGATGTCAGATGCTTTTGGTTTTACCCAGGGGTTCAATCCCAACAAAATGTTGTTGAGCCTCCTAATGATGAGGCAAAGCGCTTCTATGAATCATTAGAGTCGGCTAGTCATCCACTCGATGAAGGCTCAATGCATTCTGAGTTGTCTGTTGCAGTTAGATTACTAACTATTAAATCAGATTGGAATATTTCTCAAGCGGGCATGAATGCTATATTGGGCTCATGAGTGAAGTTAGCCCGAGCATTAACTTATCCAAGGATTACTATAATGCAAAGAAATTGATTTTCAAGTTAGGACTTTCCTCAACAAAAATTGATTATTGTGAAAATGGTTGTATGTTATATTATAAAGATGATGTGGCTCTAAAAGCGTGCAAATTTTGTGGATTGTCTCATTTTAAGGAAGTCAAAAATGCCAAAAGTAAGAAAGTTGCAATTAAGAAGATGCATTACTTACCAATTATACCTAGATTAAAGAGGATGTATGCATCAATGAATTCTGCTCCTTATATGAGATGGCACTATGGAAATAGAAGGTCGTCTGGTGTTTTGTGTCATCCTTCAGATGGAGAAACGTGGAAGCATTTTGATAGGATGTTTCCAGACTTCGCTAATGAACCAAGAAACGTTAGCTTGAGTTTGTGTGCAGACGGATTCACTCCATTTTCTGTCTCTGCTGCACCATATTCATGATGGCANTTGTACCTAGATTAAAGAGGATGTATGCATCAATGAATTCTGCTCCTTATATGAGATGGCACTATGGAAATAGAAGGTCGTCTGGTGTTTTGTGTCATCCTTCAGATGGAGAAACGTGGAAGAATTTTGATAGGATGTTTCCAGACTTCTCTAATGAACCAAGAAACGTTAGGTTGGGTTTGTGTGTAGACGGATTCACTCCATTTTCTGTCTCTGCTACACCATATTCATGATGGCCTGTCTTTGCTACGCCATATAATCTTCCACCTGAAATGCGTATGACAAGTCCATATTTGTTCCTAACTTGCATAGTTTCGGGTCCAGGTAATCCAAAAGGTTCAATTGATGTATATTTGCAGCCGTTGATTGATGATCTAAAATTATTGTGGCACGAAGGTGTTGAAACATACGACATATCAACTAAGCAAAATTTTAGATTGCATGCTGCTTTGATGTGGACTATTAATGATTTTTCTGCGTATGGAATATTGTCTGGGTGGTCGACTGCTGGAAAGTTAGCTTGTCCCTACTGTATGGAAGATACAAAAGCATTCACTTTGAGACATGGAGGTAAAAACACATGGTTTGACTGTCACCGGCGGTTCTTGCCAATGGATCATGAGTTCAGGAGAAATACTAGTGCGTTTATGAAGAATCAAAAAGATTATGATGAGCCACCACCAATCTTGTCAGGTGAGAAATTTTGGGAGAGGGTTAAAGATCTACCTAAGGTAACGGAGTCTCCATCGGCTAGAATACCTGGTTATGGCGTTGAGCATAATTGCAACAGATCAGTCCCGGGCCCGTTCGACTTGGTTCTTTAGCCGAATTACAATAATTTAAGTTGCTTAATGTAGTTCCACTGCCGGCCTAACTTTGTTTTCAAATTTTTTAGGTACTTTGATTTACTAAATGGACCCGACCCAAGGCCAACACTATGAACATGAGGAGGAGATTGCAGAACAATACGATGAATACCGGTTTACGTCGGCCACATGCCAACGCCGGTACTTTGAACAACTCCTCACAAACAAATTGGTCCTTGAGCGAGGCATAGCTATGGACAAAGTCAATGAGAAGCTTCATGGATTCTATGAACAACTCCAATCGTCTGGATGGACGTGTTTCATCCCCACTCCATGCACAGCAAATGAGACATTGGTCCGTGAGTTCTACGCCAACCTCCGACGGTCTTCCTTCAGAGATCCCAGGCTCATCATCAGAGGGAAACAGGTGCGATTTGGGGTAGAAGAAATTAATGACGCCCTGGGTATCCCAAACCACCCGATGCAACCAGTGGTGGAAAGAGATCATTGCGAGAATGCAGTATGGCTAGCCTCAAAACTCTACCCCGAGGGTGTTC
>ML282845.1:17700-31888 GCA_005239495.1 Nicotiana undulata | reverse complement strand
ATGTTGTTGATTACATGTCCTTATACTTGATGTATTTTTCTCACATGATTTATTGCTCGGTATTTTCTTATGTACTGGACCTTAGTGAGTATATATTCTACCTCTCGTTACTACTCTTTACGAGTTTAGACGGGATACTCACTGGGTACATATGTGTTTATATGTACTCATGCTGCACTTTCTTTTCTTTTTCTGCACTTGATTGTGCAGGTGTTGAGGTTGGTCCGTCTGGTCGTCCGCCCGCTGGTAGATACTGATCGCGGTGTCACTCCATACGGTGAGCTGTCTTCTTGGCGTCATCCTGACAGCACCTCTGGAGCCTTCTAGTTTCATTTTGCTCAGTCTTTTGTTCCAGACTGCGGCTTGTATTTTTGTATATATATTTCAGTTGCTGTATCTATGTAGCCGCCCGTTGACACTGTGACACTAGTCCTGGCACACACTTGTTGTAGTTATGTTGGGTTTCGGGGTTGTATATATTTGGCCTAGCTGTGGTTCAACTTGTATCTACGGCCTTACCTCATATCGCTGTTATATTCCGCATTATAATTGTTATAAATTGTAAATATCCAGAATATCGAGTTCTGGGGTAGTATCTCCTAAGGATTTATATGTTGGCTTGCCTAACCTCACCGTTAGGTGCCATCACGACCTGAACCGGGTTTTGGGTCGTGACAAGAAAGAAGAAATAACACAACCCCTACAAAAGCACAAAGGAACAAGGTACGCGAACACGGTTCATCACGGCCTCAGCTTACGCGATCGGGAACATATATATGCGAACGCGAAGAACAAAGTACCGGCCTCCCCATCATGGTCGCCCGCTATGCGATCACGAAATAACTACTGCTAATGCGAGGAAGCAGAACTCACACATACGCGATCGCGAGCCATACACTGCGAATGCGAATAAGGAAAAAGGGTCACCCCTCAAACAGCCTACGCAAGCACGACTAGACCTTCGCGATCGCGAATAAGGACATCAAGCACGAGCAACTCAGTAGTCCAATGGAAAAATGGCTCGTCGCCCATCTGAAACATACCCGCCCCCCTGGATTCCGTCAAAACATACCAATAAGTTCCATAACATAATTCAGACCTGCTCGAGGCCTCAAATCACATCAAACAACTTCAAAACTATGAATCGCGCCTCAAATCGAACTTAATTAGCTTGTGGACTTCCAATTTCTACAACTCAAGCCGAGTCATATCAAACCAACTCGGAATGAAGTCAAATTTCGCATGCAAGTTCCAAATGAAATGATGGATCTATACCAACCCCCAGAATCAGAATCCAAATCCGATATCTTCTAAGTCAACTCCCGGTCAAACCTCTCCACCTTCCAAACCTTCAACTTTCCAATTTTTTTCAAAATGCACCAAATTAACTTACGGACCTCCAAATCCAAATCCTCACACACGCCTAAGTTACAAATCACCATACGAAGCTACTATAATCATCAAAACACCATTCTGGAGTCGTCTGCATGGTCGCGATCCTAATTTTACTCTGTAGGATGTCGTAATGGCACCTAGTCTCTAAGACTAGGTAAGCCTAACATTCATGCAGAAATAACTGAAATAATAATTAAAGACTCAAAACTCATCAACTAATACAAAAAAAAATCTCCACAACTCAGCATATATATAATTTCCCAAAATCCGATGAAATACAAGTCACAATCTCTAAGAAGTGATACTGAATATCTCTATACATCAGTGTCTAATAAAGGATCAGGAAATAAAATAATCTAGGTAGAGGGGGACTCCGAGGCCTGCGAATGCCAGCAGGTGTACCTTGAAGTCTCCAAAGCTGAGCTCTCGCTAGTACCTGGGTTGGTATGAGGTACTCGGATCTGCACAAAAAGATGTGTAGAAGCGTGTAATGAGTACACCACAACGGTACCTAGTAAGTGACAAGCCTAACCTCGGTAGAGTAGTGACGAGGGTAGGTCAAGGCCCTACTGGAATACATAAGAAAATATGTACAAGTGTATAGCCGTGTAGTAATGGATGCAATGAAATTGAAACAACCAATAACATATTAGGGTTAGCTACACAGAACTAAAGCAAATAATGCAACACGGAGAAAAATCAGGAATGATATTTAAGGAAACAAAACAACCAAAGACAAGTGCAGTAATATATAAATACCAGCAAGAGTCACTACCGAGGTACTGCCTCGTAGTCTTAAATCACAAAAATATTTCACAATCTTTCCTTATATCACTGTGGGAACCTTGCATTTAGTTTTGAAAATCATTTTTCCGAAATAGCATCCCGCATTTTATCCCACCTTATCGCATTACGGGCTTCTATTAGTTCTCCTACTAGCCACGCGTATCAAGCCCACCTTATATCACTGCATGCGTTTCAACCCCAAAACCTATACCGCCGCATACGTATCAATATCACAGTGTATCACAATTCGCACCTCAAGTGCCCAATATAACGACTTGCCACAGAAATCAACAACAACGATGTTTTCACGATAAATAGCCCATGGCTCAACCTCAATGTACACACGAGTTTCAACAATAATAACCTGAAGTGAATAACTCAATAAGAATAGTATTTCACAACTTAACACTTTGCCTCAATGTAAATCACGACCTTTATAACTCAATACCAATTTCATCATCCATATATTCCAAGAACAACAACTTCTAGTAAGAATTCAACAATTAAATAATAAATATGGAATAAAGGAAACAAGAATTTCAACTAAACATGTAGACCAATTAGCAAGTAAGAGATAAGACAATTAGAACATATGAAAATAGAATGATGATGAATATAACAAGTTAAAATAACTCAATTAAGGCATGAAACGAATCTACGTAGCTAAAAACTGGTAAATTTCCACATTTAGCCTGTGAGCATACTTGTCACCTCGCGCACACGGCTTCGACACATCACAATTATCACAAAATAACACCAATCCTAAGGAAAAATTCCCCCATACAAAGTTAGGCAAGACACTTACCTCAAAACACGCTAACTCAATCCACTAGGAGGCCTTTCCCTCGTTTTTCCTACTCCGAACGGCTCGAATCTAGCCAAAACAACTTTATACCATAAATATAAACTATAGGGAACTAATTTGAATAATAAAGTTACGATCTTTGCAAATAAATAAAAAGTGAACTCAAAAGTTAACCCAGGCCCGCATCTCAGAACTCGACAAAATTTATAAAATCCGAACACCCATTCGATAACGAGTTCAACCATACAAGAATTACACAAATCCGACCTCAAATCGCCTTTCTATCCCTAAATTTTAGCCTAAGAAGTTTTCACAATTTTTCCTCAAATCACTATTTAAATGATGAACTTAACAATAGATTCGTGTAATTTAACCAAAACAGAGTTAGGATTTCTTACCCCAAAGTTTTCCTTGAAAATCTCCCAAAACATCGCCATAAACTGAGCTCTCTAGGTCCAAAAAATGGATTATGAAAGCAAACCCATGACTTAGGTCTTTTTCTTTTTTCTACCCAGGGAATTCGCACATGCAAACTCACAGCCACATCTGCGGCTTCGCAACTGTGAAAATCCATCGCAGGTGCGGCCATGACTTAGCCCAGCAACCTTCGCTCCTCAAGGACTAAAATGCGCATTTGTGCTCTCGCTCATGTGAGAGGGGCTCGACTTCTGTGATCCTAGGCTCGGCTAGCCTTTCCGCTTCTGCGCCTCCTCAATCGCCCCTGTGAGTCGCTTCTACGCCTCCTCAACCACCACTGCGAGTCCACTGTTGATACCCAATTTGCCCTCATATTTTTTAAAATAATATATATACCTTCAAAATGTTGTTTTATATCATTACTTAATTTATAAGAATTATACAATTATTTTCTATAATTTTCCGCTTTTTTAGAGCTTCAAAATTGATTTCTTCGCATTTAAACTACTTGATTATTTATTAATTATCCCTTAAATTATTCTGTAATGGTTTAATTATCTATCGTTATTATTTTCATCAACATATATGTTTCAAAATATTATATTTTATTTTATGTAAGTATATTTGTGTTTTCTTAAGCTATTTACATAAATTTGCAATAATGGTCTATATTCATGCATAATTGCATTTTATTACATTATTTGTGCTAACATAGCATTTTTTTTGTAGTTTTATAATGTTAAGTTATTATTTTCAATCATTTTATTTCACAAGTAATTTTTTATTATATATTAAATAGTTTTATAAATTATTGATTAATAATTTTCGTGTATTTTAATTTATAACCCAATTTTGAGTTATTATTTGGACCAAAATCAAGGCCCAAACTCCTGACCCAAGTCCCCAGCCCAAACAAGATTGCCCCTAATTCTCTAACCCGGCCGGTACCCTTTTAAATAACCTGTCCCGCTTCCTCTTTTGATATTGGCTGTTGATCTCAAATGATCAACGACCCATAATAAACCTACCCCTCTCTTTATATCCCCTCACCCTACAAACCCTAACCCATTTTACTCGTCTGCTGCCTCTATACGCTCTCAAACCCCTCCCTCCTTCAGAAACCCTAGCCGCCCTTCTCAATCTTCTCCGAATCTAGTCCAATCATGGATTCGTCCTGTGATTTTCTTACCACTTACGTGTTACCTCAATATTACTTACAAGATTGTGGTATCACTTAGTATTTTCCCCATTTTTGGCAAATACCAGTCTCCGAATCAAGGGAGATCAGCTTCACCTTTCGATATTTGGACGATATATCGTCTATATGCATCATGGCAAAGTCATACGGGTCTGATTCAGTGAGATTTGTGACTATTTTTGGTTCTCCGTCATGAAGTAAAGTTTACCTAATTTTTCTCCTTATCCGATTTTAAATTGATTCTGCATGCAATTATTTCCTTTATTATGTTTGATTTTACAGTGTTTCCTTATTCTTTGTTCAATTTCTACTACTATATAAATCCCTCCCTATTTTCCTTTTGGACAGGCTTTTAATCACCAGATTCGCTAAAAAATCAAAGCTATTGCTCCCTATTTGGTTTCATGTATTATACACTAATAGAAACCATGCCTATAGGGAATCACACACTCACTCACCTTGTCTATTATTAGAAGCATGAGTTTAAATGCTTTACTTGCTCCCATGTCTATAACAATGTATCTACTAGATAACAAGCCTATAGTTATATTATTGCTCTGCTAATTCTCATCTATATACCATGTTTATAGGATAAGGTTGATTAATTAGTTCCTGTTATTGCTATTTTCATCACATTACTCGTCTAGAAAACATGCATATAGGGATGAAGTGTTATAGAACCAGTTTCAATTGCCAACTCCTAGAAATCCTGCCTATAAGGTACTGTTACTCGCCTAGAAAGTATGCCAATAAAATCAAACACAAATAATTTTAAGCTTTCAAATGGTTTATTGCCTCGTTGCGCAAACAATTTAGAGATCATGCCTATAGGATTTTTAATACCTATAATCTGCAAATTCGTTGTTCTAAAAAACCAACACTACCTGTACGCTTGAAATCAAAATCACATAGAAGCCATGTCTATAGGACTTAATGACTCTAATTCGTCTTAATTCTGAAATTTTTCCACTGCCTATAATATAAACCTGTTTGCGCGTAGTTGTTGCTTACATGTGGGGGGCAACTTGATCCATTTATTGTCTTTATGTGTAGTCATACATGTTTTGAATGTTGCTTAGATTTATCATTTTTGAGCAACCTAAGTAAAGTCTAGAACCATCCAAATAGTAGGTCCAAAGCCTCATGGACCATAGGCATGGTACGGCTAGTGCACGGACATGACACGACTTAGAACTGAATTAGAACGCTTTAGGTAAAAAACTTCAACATAGTAATCGGATAGCAGGAGATGATATTATGTGCCCGCTGAATAATATGATCAACTCCTATCTAAAAGGAGTTGCGAAGTATTATTTATGTTGCACGAGGTGATCCTTTAGGCTAAAAAACTTAGGACCCACCTTTTTTTTGTACACTTGATTTAGTCGTTTAACATAGAACATTTTAGTTGTAACCTTGTATTCCTTAAAGATTTGTACCAATTGTGTTATGATGAACTTCTTCGACCTTTATATTCTCTTTGTTTATTTGTTCACCTAGTCTAATTACATAATCTACATAGTTCTAAGTTTGGCCAGGACCCGCAGTTATGGACCTCGAAGAGTGCCTAACACATTCTCTTTGAGGTAGTTTGAGCCCTTACCCGATCTTTGGTGACGTTGACTAGTCAAACAGAGTTATTTGCACAACAGGTGCCTCCCTAACGCACGTTAAAATTATTAGATGGTGACTATTCTCTTTTAATCCCATTTAAAAGAGTTCTCACATGTCAAAGCCCGTTTTCACTAGAAAAAGGGGCGCGACAGCGTGGAGACTCTACTGGGGAAAGGCTTAGGCTCTTACCATGATGAACTTGGCTTATGTTGATTAATTTCTTTATACATATCCCCTCCCTTATTCACCTCTACTTGTTTAAACTTTTTATGAAATGCATCTCCCCTCCATTTCTCACCTCTATTGTCTGATTTGCTATGACATGCACATCCCTTCCCCTATTAACCTCTACTTGCTATGACCGCTCTTTATCTTGTCAAATTGCAATATCATGTCTACTTCGTTACCTGCTTTGCATATATTCTATGAACTAAACTAACTTCTTCATTTTGCCTTTCTTCTCTTTCCATGTTTACTTTTGTTATCTTATTTACCGCTTTTTTACATGTTTTATAATGCAAATACTAGGCAATGTGTTATTATCTCTGCATAAAGCATGACCCACATCATACTCCACTACCAATTATCAACATAGCGACACTTGATGAGTGTCCGCGCTCTTCTAAAATTATTCTTTTTAAATCGGATAGGCTTATTTGCGGTAGACTAGTCGATCAGTGGTACAGTCAAAGGTTTCATGCCTTTCCTCTCAAGTTGTCCACTTGAGAGTACCTGTCTAGACCATTATAGAAACCTTACTCCAATATCAAAGGTACATGCATCATGTTAAACCTAGTATGGGTTAAATGTTATTAACATAACAGCCCGCTAAGATAAGCCTTGTCCAAAGTCCGACCGGATTTCCACAATCCCAATGGGCATTGTTATGTTATGTGCATTACTTGGAGATAATATGCCAATATGTTGATCATTGTTGTGTAAATGGTCGAATCTGGAGAGGGAAAGGGCTAACCTTTATTTGTTTGCAGAAAATGAAGCACGAAGTCCCTAGGTTCGGCATGGTCCAAAACATCCCACCTTTACTACTTGACAGGTGGAAAGACCCTGCACCTTGTGACAAGAATCATGTGAGAAGGGTACTTGGTGACTTGCCGCCTTTACTTAATATCCAACCAAATAGACCTTTGATTGATGCTGCTAACATGTTCTAGGATGAGAAAAGAGCGATCTTCCGATTTGGTGACATAGAAATGACTCCTCTCTTAG
Organism: Nicotiana undulata; assembly: GCA_005239495.1. Lineage (NCBI taxonomy): Eukaryota > Viridiplantae > Streptophyta > Magnoliopsida > Solanales > Solanaceae > Nicotiana > Nicotiana undulata. The sequence continues at coordinate 24,446 of ML282845.1, read as the reverse complement.
AAGAAATAAGAGGTTTTACTAAGCTACCATAGGATAGTCCAGGGTTACTAGTACCAGAGAATCGCACCCCTCGCGGTTCTAAAGATGTTGCGCTTTAAGAATAATGAAGAATTGCTTTGCTTAAAGAGATCCTACATCCCTTTTGGGTTTCTTTACGAGAGTTATGGGCATAGTAAGTTGTACTGTCTTCATTATGAGGAACTTGCCATTATCTCCCTAGGTTGGACGCACCACCGAGTTTATGTTTTCATCATTTGCTTCTTGGGTTTGTTGATATTTCCAATGAAAAGGGGAAGGATTCACACTCGTTTAGCTATGGTTGCAAGAAATTTAATGGAACACATCAAGGGCAAACTACACCATCATAGCTATGATCCTAGCTGAACTATACCACGCTTTAGACCGGTGCAAGTAAGAGTTCGGACATTTTGAAGGTTGTAATCTATATTGCAAGTCTGGTTATTGGAACACTTTTACAGGGGAGAATATCGTCAAGAGATTCTACGACAGCCATTTAATGACTACATAGCTTGCCACCATCCAAAGAAAATGACATTTATCCCAGACAGGTTCGCACAGCCCGGAAGTGCTGTAAGTTGGGTACGTTTCTTCAGCAATCTGACAGCCGAGAAGGTACATTGGATGTTTGAATGGTTCCCTAGCAGTGAGTTCATCATCAGGTCTAGGGATACTATTCATTTGGTACTGATCGGGTTGCAAGGCATTTATCCTTATGCTCCTATAAGGGTGATGAGACAGGCATGAAGAAAATAAGTCATACCTCGGGTTTCCAACATAGTCTAGTACAAGGCAGATTTCAAAGGGGACATCATTCCTTTTAAGTTCGAGGCACAACATATGTGGAACAAGAAGGTCATTGTGGAAAGAGAGACTATCGATCCAGACAGGTACCATGCCGGTCATGTGTATTTCTGTCCATCATGATTGGTAGATGATATAGCTGGAGATGTCAAGCCAGGGGTCAATTTGGAAAATAGGATATTTGATGATGATGCTAAGGCACATGTCAAGTATAGAAGGCTTCGCAAAAAGGTTTTTAAGTTTGAAGCTAGGAATCTGTAATAACATAAAGTGGACATGGAGGCTATAAATGAATGGAATGGGTCGCCACTAAGTCAATAGAGAGGTTAGAGTATCTAGAACAAGGATTGATGAAGCTTGAGGGAAAGATGAGAAAGAGGCTTGCGGATTGTCAAAACACGGATGGTAGAAAAGGAGGAAATCTAGCAAAGGCTTACTTATAGTAGGATATGCGCGACTTGGGGAACTTGATTGATGGAGTCAAATAAGACAAGCACGAAGAATCCAACAAATAATGTTCTATATTATTTTCTAGCTTAGTTTAGATTTTGATTGTAATAAGGCTAAATGCCATTAGTGGCTTTATTATCATTATCTATTTAATGAAGGTTTGGCTTGTTTTCACATTAATGAAATGATGCAATTATTGGCATCAATTATCTCTAAGTCTATGTGTCGCTTAGACCCACCTCGGGCACAACGAGGTCCCCAAATTAGGATGCGAATTATCACATGATTAGGCAAAACATGTTTAATATTGCAAGCATTCTCTCAATACCCCTTACTAACTTGGTTACCTTTTGCCTTTTCTTTCTTTTGATTATTCCCATTCCCCAAGGTTGGTTCGTGCATACTGGCATCTTCATCATATCATACTAGATCCATAGGTCCTCCACCTTCTCCTTCACCAAGCAATCTGAAAAGCAAGAACAAAGAAAAAGTGAAAATGGATGATATGTGTGGTATCAGAAAGGATAACACCACCATGGCAGAGAATGTCGAATCTTCGGATGGCCGAAGCACTCTGGCACAGAACGAACTGGTCTTATGGCTGGAACAAAAAATCATGGAATTACAAGGAGAACTTGAGCAGGTCCGAAACTTGGAAAACATCTCTCTCACCCTAAATGTCCTTGATATTAACCAACAAAATCCAAATACCCAGAACCAAGCACCACCAATACCCCACACCTCCTCAAAACCTTAATCCTCCTCCGGTACCAACTCTTCAACAACACCATCACCACCCAACCCAATACCCACTGACCACCACTCATCACACTCCCCAGAATTCACCACAACCCACTCCTCATCCCCAAAACTCAACAAATGACCACCCTTATGACTAGATCCCCGGAGTCCACCAAAGCAATCTAATATATATGGAAACCTTACCCCACACCCCACAACAAACCCTATGCATACCCGGATCAATCAAGAAGGACATGTTCGTTAAGAATATGGTGGAAGAACTCAAGAAGATCACCGACAGAGTTTAGAATTTCGAAGGTGGTAAAGGCGTTGAAGGTAAGAGTTATGAAGAGTTGTGAATTCAACCAGATGTAGAGTTGCCGGAGGGATACAAACCTCCCAAATTTAAAATGTTCGATGGAATTAGTGATCCAAAAGTGAATCTAAGGACATATTGTGACAAGCTTGTATGAGTGGGCAAAAACGAACAAATTTGCATGAAACGATTCATGCAAAGCCTCACAGGAGATGCATTGTCCTGGTATATCAGCCAGAATCCGAAGAAGTGGGTGAGTTGGTGTTGCGCCCCCTTTTTTCAACTCCTTTAGGGGTCGGTCAAGGGTTTTTGACATTGTTGGGACAACTCACGCCTTTTGGGAAAGGAGTTTGCATGTTTCGAAGAGTCGTCACCTAAAAAATTTAAGGTGCGTTAGGGCACCTATTTGGGGGTTCATTTACAACTAAGTTTGACAACCAGAGACAGGGTAAGGGCTTGAAATTATCCTAATGAGAAGGTGTTAGGCACCCCTCAGGATCCACAGTGTGGTTCCCGGCCAAATAGCATTTGTGAATTTGTACAACTAGCAGGTAAATAATTAATGTCCAAATAGTAAGGGATTTTGAAATGTTCATAGCCCAAGCACACATATGTTTGAAAATAGCTAATAGCTAATTAAATCTTGAAAAGGATTAGAGTTTAAGCATGTATATAGAGTAGGAGTATCCTAGGTTTGTTTGTAATATGGATCATACAATACCCGGTATGACACTCCTCGAAGAGGGGCTACACGTGGTATTAGCGCACCGTTCATCATATCCATATCTAACCTTTCCCACCCCGTGAAGGTAATTAGAGCGAGTGTTTGGTCACGACCTCTATTGCATGCTGTTACCCGTCCCTTCCTATTAGTCCCGGAGAAATTTAGGACTTCTATCCTATGAGGGAGGTACTAGGAAGACCCTCAGGTTTTAAAGGTAAAATACTAAGGCGGCATATAGAGAAAACATATAGGACTGCAGATAGGGAAATAACATATAAACAAGAAAGGGCTCAAATACCTCCACAGATAATACAAAGAATCAGCATGACTCAAACACAATTAAGGTCTTGGTTTTAATTCAGATCCTAAGCATGGTATCTAAGTGATAACAACATATTTATTGCATAAATTAGAGAGGAAGTCTTAATCCGTTTTTGCCTATTGATTTTAAGCATGCTGATAGTTAGACAGTGCACATGTAAGAAGTGCATTCCAGTTTTTAACAACCTTAATTACCTAAGGCTTTCCTAGGCGTGGCGTAATACTCAATTGTTACCAGAATTGTTTGAAAAACAGCGTAGGAGTTATTTTACCTAGATCATGCTGGTTTGTAAGAGACACAAAATTGCTTGCCAGTCTGTTTAAAACATGGGAGGAGTCTGTTTTATACCATTTTCGTGCATCAGTAGTTTAATTAGGTGTGACTAAGCGATTATGCAATGATTTTAGATGGAGATTCCTAAAGTAAGACTTCTAAATGCTTAACATAATCACAGTATTATGCACTGTTTCAGAATAGGCAAAAGTGAGTTTATTTTAATGTTGTTTATCCTAGAACAGGATGTCTAAGTGCGTAGCATGGTTGTAGCATGATGAGACATGATAGAAATTTATATTAACATATTTATCCTAGAATATGATTTTCTAAGTGATGGATAGTAGTGCCAAATTGGGATGCTGAAAACAGTATATATGAAGCCTAGGGAGCATGGTAATGCATGACATGCTTTGTGTGTGTTGTTCCTAAACATGAATTCTATTGCGCACAGAAGAAACGTAAACCTAGGAGCATGGTTTCTACCCTTGACTACACTACTGCATATATATTACCCTCCCCTTTTCACTATCTAACCCTAGAGTTGTGTACAAATAGTTATTACAGACCGTTGAGCATGAATTACATAATTGAAATAAGGAAAATAAGAAGATATTCTATAAGGAGCCTGCAGATAGGCCCAAAACCTCCAGAACCTCATTGCCATATGATATTTCACAGCCTTTCTCATAATCCGGGTGTGTCAGAGTTCCCTAAGGACCTCAAGGGATCCCGGGCAGTGCTCACACCCAGATTTCATAGCCATAGTAGAGTAAGTGCAGTGCGGAAGGGCCAAACTTAGTGTGTCAGAGTTCAGAGGGAGCTCAAGGGTCCCAAAGCAGTGCTCACACAAAGGGAGCAGAACTTAAGGGTCTAAGAGTAGAGTGAGAGTGCTTGAAAAAGTTTTGAAAATCTTTGAGCAAGGAGGAATAGTTTTACAGAAGAAAGACTGGTTTAACGATGAGTTTTGAAAAAAGGACTTTATTCAATAAAACAGCTTGAAAAAGAGTAAGGCAATCAGAATAAACACATTCACATCTTAGCATCAGGACATCATACTAAGACAAGTTCAGCAACCACAAACAGGGTAATGAGGGATTGGGGACAAATATAGAGCATATAGGGGTAAGTACATAGTAGGCAAAGATGCACATAGGTACTAAATCAAGGAAGTTCTAAAGGGATTCAAGGGTAAGCTACAGTAGGTATTTCAGAACCACAAAGAACAAAGCAATCATAAATTGCAACTTACTTAGCACATAGAGTTTAGGCCAGGAATCAGAGTAGATAAGTATTGCAGAGTCATAGTGAGGTATTCCAAAAGGGGTATCATAATCATGATGATTTCTAAGGGAGGGGATATATAACATGCTGATAACATTAACATGTCAATCACAGGTTCCACAACAAAACCATAAGTAAAAAGAAGACTAGAAATAGAATGAATTGCAGTAGTAAAAGAAACATATTGTTTTTGGTGCTTAAACTGAAATTAGGACATACCAGTGTAGAGGACAGTAAACAAAGAATAGAGGATAGGAGAACATAGCCTTGGCTTGCGGCCGGCTAACTTAGAACAGTATTGAGCAGCACAAAAAGAGAGAGCAGAAAGTTTTTAGTTGTGAGAGAGAGCTATTGAACCAGTGTGTGTTCGTGTCTTACGCTAATTGAAAGACCAAAGCTTTTATAGTTTGAAAACAGGTAGTCAAATAAGGTAAACTAAAAGTTCAGCAGTAATTATAGAAGTACACACCAATTAGAATCAAATTAGTATAAAGACTTCCTTCAATTAAGGAATCACACTCGATCAGTAATGGCCAGTGATAGAATAAGGAAAGAAAATCGTATGAGGCTGATTGTAGCACATAAGGATATAGTATAGGTGTAAATTAGGTATAGGGCATGTAATTAAGTCCAAGTTTAGAAATTCTAATTAAGAAAAATACATATGAATGATTTTGACAGTAACATTAGTTATGAAAATAAGGCAAGAGATAAAATTTGAATTCCGGAAATCAGTAACGAAGTCCTTGAGTGAGGTCTTAATTATGGGAAGTCAATATTTAATCAAGGAAAATATCACACGTTTAACGGAAGACTCAAAAATCAGTAGAGAACATTGTGCAAAATTAGTGAAGTATCAATCATAGAGATTCAGGGATTCACAGATAGAAAACAATACTGAGTTTAGGGGAATTAGCATAAGCTTATGAGAATAGACATAATAACTCCTAATAGACGAAAATCAAAAACCCTAACAGGCAAATACATGGTAAAATCACATAAATAAGGGATTCACATAGAGCATGGCCTAATTAACAGAATAAATGTAGTATAGGCAGGAGAAGTGAAGGTTCAGCAACATTAATGAACAAAATAACATAATAGGCAGGAATAATTGCAGCCAGAAACCCTAACAAGCAACCATAGGGTAAAAATTGTAGAATCACGGAGTACTCATGAGAAACAGTACACATAACAGAACATATCATCAAACAAACTCAGAACCCTTAGAAAAATTGGGGTTTTCAAAATGAATAACTCGGATAGAGGAGAAAGATTAAACAAACACTTAAACATAGCGAGAATCATAGATTAATACCAAAATCAGAAAGAAAAGCGTTTTGAAAAAGGGGTCAGGAACCCTAGTTTAGAAGACGAAGAGTCATTCTAGGGAAAATCGGAGAACCTTTGAAGAAACAATAGAATAACTCATAACACGCCCAGATCTATTGCAGATCTAGGAAAATCAGAGGCTAGTGATTAGGGTTTCATAGAGACAACCCAAAGAGAAAGAGAACCGGCTAAAGAACCACTGGTTCTACACAAAAATGAGGAGATCTTACTCGGACAGTCGTTGATGGCCGGAGAACAGAATGAAAGGCCATAGGTGGGAGTTGAACCGCTCCAGGTTCACTTGAGGACCTCGGGACAATGTCAAACCGGCGTGGGAGGAGAGCCATAGGCTAAGAGTGGTGAGAACCCCATGGATCCGGCAAGGGAGGTGGCCGGAGAAGGGAGACAGAGCTCAACGGAAGGGAAGATTCTAGAGAGAACCAGAGAGAGAGAGAGAGAGAGAGAGAGAGAGAGAGAGAGAG
>ML282845.1:0-17280 GCA_005239495.1 Nicotiana undulata | reverse complement strand
GGGGGGGGGGGGGTAGTCGTTTAGGGGTTAGTTAAGGTAGGTAGAGATCTGGGCCTTTGATTTGAATTAATCAATGACTCAGATTAAAGAGGGATTGGGTCGGGTAGGCTAGGCATTGGGCCTGGGGGGTGTTTGGGCCGTTTAATTTGGGTTGGGGTCCGGGTAAAATTGAATTAAAATTTAAATTAAAAGTGGTTAGATGTTAAATACCCATAAAAAATAGATAAATAACTAATAAAAAGGGCTAATAATTATATAAAATGAAATTAAGGCTAAATAGATAAAATTAAAGTGATTAATTGGTATTAAAAATATAAATGACTGATTATCAAATTAAAATAGCATAAAATATATAATTAGGCTATAATTGCAAAGTCATTGCAATTATAGCCAAATAATGCTAATTAGGCTAATTTGTGAAATAATTTGGCCTTAATATGACCCTAAATGATATATTAAACCAAGAAATGCTTTGAAGTTATTTGTAATGCAATTTATGATTAGTTATTGGAGATAAAAAATATTGGATAAATTGGAATAAATTGATAGAAATGTGAAAAAATTATAGAAAATATCAATCATTATAAAAACTGATTTTGAAGGCATATATGCAAGTTTCAAAATAATTTGAGGAAAAATTGGGTATCAACAGCTGCCACTCTTTACCCGGAAAGGATGAAAGAGTAGTCGGGTAAAGATATGATGGCCAATTTTGACCGAGCGAAACAGTTTGAAGAGGTTTAGGCCGCACTCTGGTTTCTGAATTGCCTACATATCCCTGGTTTTACAGGAATCAGCCGTATGTAGTTCAGAGGCCATTGTCGAAGTATACCGATGGAGTTTTACAAAAAAGGACGCAACATGTAGGACTGGATGGACAAATAATTTACAGGGATTGTTAGGAGAACTGGAGAGGGACCGCTCCTGCTAGGGTGGTCGTTGCTTGCCGAACTACCTGCAAATAAGAAATACAAGCATATATTGTGCGTAATTTAAACATGATGAAAATTTCCATCGGACCATGAATACTGTCTTTGGACGGTTAAGGATGATGTCCTCAGACCATGATGTCCTGGGCCATGAATTGCTTGATGCAAGATTTGCAGGCCATGAAATGATGTTCTCGGGCCATGAAGATAGTGCCTCCGAACCATGATGCCTTTGAATAATGATACACGAAATTGAAAGAGATCCTCATGCCATGACATGATGTTCTCGGGCCATGAAGATGGTGACTCCGAACGATGACGCCTTTGGACAGGTTGGCGATATTTCAGCCCATGAAAAATGCAGTAGTATGATGTTGACAGAGCTTAGTCTTGCGAATTGAAGGGCAGAGCTTATCCCAAAAGAAAAGTGAAGTAAATAATGCTTGAGACAACGCTTAGTCTCGAAAAGTAAATTGGAGGCAGAGCTTAGCCTCGGAAGGCAGAAAAGTATCCTTATGCAGAAGGAGACAGTGCTTAGTCTCGGAAGGCAGAAAGGTAGCCTTATGCAAGAATGCAGATGGAGACAATGCTTAGTCTCGGAAGGCAGAAAGGTAGCCTTATGCAAAGATGCGAGTGCAGATGGAGACGGTGCTTAGTCTCGGAAGGCAGAAAGGTAGTCTTATGCAATAATGCAGATGGAGACAGTCCTTAGTCTCGGAAGGCAGAATGGTAGCCTTATGCAAAGATGCGAGTGCAGATGGAGACAATGCTTAGTCTCGGAAGGCAGAATGGTAGCCTTATGCAAAGATGCGAATGCAGATGGAGACAATGCTTAGTCTCGGAAGGCAGAATAGTAGCCTTATGCAAAGATGCGAATGCAGATGGAGGTAGAGCTTAACCTCAGAAGGCAGAATGGTATCCTTATGCAAGAACTAAATAAATGACAATAGAAATTCTTAGTTGATAATAGATTGCAGTGTTGTGATCATTGGGAGCATTGTGATTGTGAAGCATCGTTTGTGTTGATAATAGATGTCGGCATGTGCGACGGGTTTGAGAATCGTGTCTTTGAACAATATATGTCCTTCGGGCGGATAGTATGTTTTGGGATTTTGCAATCTTTGTGCCTGCATCCAAAGAAAAGTCGTGAGTTCTGTAAGGGGGAAGGTTAGTTCGTATCCCCGCTGGCTTTGCTTGATTCATTCTGCTTGATCTGATGATACCGTTCGTATCATTGGGGCAGCGTTTGCTAAACAAAGATGTTTCAAGAATAAGTATGCATGATTTTGTAAAAGTATAAACATATAATCTAAAACAGTTTTAGATGAACCGACGATCGTGACATGGTTCAAGACATTGCAACCCCTCCTGCTATGGAACTTTGAGGTTCCTCCTCAAAATTCTGCCCCAGTTTGATGGGTTGATGTTTCTGACTGCTGTTCGTGCGACGATCGGCTGAACTTACTTCAAAATTTTGAGGGTCCTCCTCAAAATTCTTCCCCAGTTTCCAATTGCCGGGGAAAATGAAAGTTTTATTGAATTGTGACCGAACCTGTAGGGCTGCCTACGTATCCCCTCTTAAACGGGAATCAGGTCAGGCGTAGTTCAATTTACATCATTGAGAAGATCATAGAAAGTTATACATAGTATTCCTTGACTGCATCTGAATTGATTGGCTTTGGCCAAACTTCTCCGTCCATCTCGGCATGTATAAGTGCTCCTCTTGTTAGCACTCGGTGAACCATGTACGGACCTTGCCAGTTGGGAGAGAATTTCCATTTGGCTTCATCTTGATGTGGAGATATCTTCTTCAACACCAGCTGCCCCGGTGTGAACTGTCTTGGCTTGACTCTTTTATTGAAGGCTCTGGTCATTCTATTTTGATAAAGTTGACTATGGCATACAACATTCATCCTTTTTCCGTCTATGAGGGCTAGTTGCTCATAACAGCTCTTACCCATTCGGCATCGCTGAGCTCAGCTTCTTGTATAATCCTTAAGGAAGGAATTTCAACTTCAGCGGGAATAACGACCTCTGTACCATAAACTAGCATATAGGGAATTGCCCCGATTGATGTGCGGATTGTGGTGCAGTATCCCAGTAGAGCAAAGGATAACTTCTCATGCCATTGGTTGTGACTTTCTATAATCTTCCTCAATATCTTCTTGATATTCTTATTGGCTTCTACAACTCCATTCATCTGGGGTCGGTAGGCTGTGGAATTCTTGTGTTTGATTTTGAAAGTCTCACACATAGCCTTCATCAGGTCACTGTTAAGATTGGAACCATTGTCGGTGATGATTGACTTTGGGACTCTGAATCGACAAACAATGCGGTCGCGAACAAAGTCGGCCACGACTTTCTTAGTTACTGGTTTATTGGAGGCCGCTTCGACCCATTTGGTGAAATAATCGATGGCTACTAGGATGAACCTGTGTCCCTTGGAGGTGGCAGGCTTGATTGGTCCAATAACGTCCATTCCACAAGCGGCGAACGGCCACAGTGAGCTTGTGGAATTAAGCTCGTTTGGAGGTACCTTTATCATGTCTGCATGTATCTGACAGCGGTGGCATTTTCGGACATACTGGATGCAGTCCCTTTCCATTGTCATCCAAAAGTAACCAGCCCGGAGTATCTTCTTTGCTAAAACAAAACCATTCATATGCGGGCCGGAGGTCCCATCATGAACTTCCTCTAGTAGCTTGGATGCTTCCTTTGCGTCGACACATCTTAATAGTCCCAAATCGGGAGTCCTCCTATACAGGATTCCTCCACTGTGAAAGAAATTGTTGGACAATCTCCGGAGCGTGCGTTTCTGAGTAGGATTTGCAAGCTCTATGTACTCTCCTTTCGCCAAGTATTCCTTAATGTCATGAAACCAAGGCTTTCCGTCTTCTTCTTCTTCAACATGGGCACAGTAAGCTGGTTGGTTATGGATCTTCACTGGAATAGGATCAATGAAATTCTTGTTTGGATGCTGAATCATAGAAGACAGAGTGGCCAATGCATCGGCAAACTCATTTTGGATCCTGGGGACATGTCGGAATTCCGTCTTCATGAACCTCTTTCTCAATTCCTGCACGTGGTGCAGATACGACAGTATCTTGGAATTCTTGGTAGCCCATTCTCCTTGTACCTGATGTACCAGCAAATCTGAGTCACCAATCACTAACAACTCCTGGGTGTTCATGTCAATGGCCATGTTGAGCCCTAAGATGCATGCTCCGTATTCCGCCATATTGTTGGTGCAGGGGAATCTGAGCTTAGTAGATACCGGATAATGTTGACCAGTTCCCGATATTAGGACAACTCCGATGCCGACTCCCTTGAAATTCGTCACTCCATCGAAGAACATTCTCCAACCGTCATAGGACTCTGCAGTATCTTATCCAATGAATGATACCTCTTCATCGGGAAAATACGTCTTCAGGGGATCGTATTCTCCATCCAAAGGGTTTTCAGCGAGGTGGTCTGCTAATTCTTGACCCTTGACTGCTTTCTGGGTCACATAGGTAATATCAAACTCACTCGGTAGGATTTTCCACTTGGCCAGCTTGCCAATGGGCATGGGCTTCTGAAAGATGTATTTTAAGGGATCCATCCTCGATATAAGATATGTTGTGTAGGCACAGAAGTAATGCCTCAGCTTCTAAGCTACCCAAGTCAAAGCACAACATGTGTGTTCCAATAGAGAATATCGAGCCTCGCATTGAGTGAACTTCTTGCTGAGATAATAAATAGCTTTCTCCTTCCTTCCTGTTTCATCATGCTACCCCAGAACGCAGCCGAAAGTTCCATCTAACACTGCAAGGTAGAGTAGTAAAGGTCTACCTGGTTTAGGTGGTACTAGGCAGGTGGTGTTGACAGATATTCCTTAATTCTGTCGAAGGCCCTTTGGCAATCATCGGTCTACTTGGTTGCAGCATCGTTCTTCATCATCTTGAAGATAGGCTCACATATAACTGTAGACTATGCTATGAACCGGTTGATGTAGTTAAGCCATCCCAGAAAACCCATCACATCTTTCTTGTTCCTTGGCGGTGGTAGTTCCTCGATGGCTTTGACTTTTGATGGATCCAGTTCTATTCCTCAATGGCTTACAATGAACCCGAGCAGTTTCCCAGCAGGCACCTCGAATGCACACTTTGCGGGGTTTAGTTTCAGATTGTATTTTCGCAATCTATTAAAGAACTTTCTCAGATTTTCTATGTGGTCTGCAGCTTTCTTGGACTTGATGATAACATCATCCACGTATACCTCAATTTCCTTGTGTATCATATCTTGGAAGATAGTGGTCATAACTCTCATATAGGTGGCCCCTGCATTATTCAAGCCGAACGACATCATCTTATAATAGTATACTCCCCATGGCGTAATGAAAGCCATTTTCTCAGCATCTTCTTCATCCATCCAGATCTGATGATAACCAACGAAGCAATCCACGAATGACTGTAGATCAGGCTTGGCGCAATTGTCAATCAGGATGTGTATGTTCGGCAAAGGGAAGTCGTCTTTCGGACTGGCCCGGTTGAGATCCCGGTAGTCGACACAGACTCTGACCTTCCCATCTTTCTTTGGTACTGGCACAATATTAGCTAACCAGGTTGGGTACTCAACTACCCTGAGAACCTTGGCGTTGATCTGCTTGGTAACTTCTTCCTTGATTTTCAAGCTCATATCAGGCTTGAACTTTCTGAGTTTTTGTTTCACCGGCGGACACATTGGATTGGTTGGCAGTTTGTGAGCCAAAATGGATGTACTTAGACCTGTCATGTCATCGTATGACCTGGCGAATATGTCCTCATACTCCTTTAGAAATTTTGTGTACTCCTTCTTCTCTGACGACGACAAATGAATGCTAATTCGAGTTTCTTTGACGTTTTCTGGATCTCCCAGGTTGACAATTTTGGTTTTGTCCGGGTTGGACTTAGGTCTAATCCCAAAATTCTCAACTTCTTTGATAATCTCGTCGGGTACATCATCTTCTTCTGAATCAATGTCCGTTTGTTGCATTGTCTCGTTGCATGTCATAGTCATTGGTTCATCAAGACAAGTAATAGTAATGATGTATAGATAAAGTAGCGAGAGAAGACAACAATAATAAATATTGATTCATAAAAAATTAAACTTAAAAAAAATGCTTTCGATAAATTGGATAAATGTTTTGAATATTGAAGATCTTATTGCAGGAATTGAAAAATGCGAAACGAAAATCATTTAGTAAAAACAATGAACAGTGCTTGTCTTAGCCTTGCTACCCCGAGGCTCATCGGGCATTAGCTGTTCTGACGGTCCAATTCTTGGGATAAACTCCTCTTCTCACGGCCTGTATGGAAGGGCTTTCCTCCCCCTCCTCCTCGAGAATAACACAACAATCCATGTCACTACCCTGCAAGTGCCTCTTCTTCATCTGACCCATAGATAATGCCATCCTGATGAAAGATATGCTCTAGACGCGGATGCTCCAGTGGGTAGTAAGGACCACTCCATGGTGGCGACCAGCTCCTGAATTCTTCCCAAGTGTACTCGTATCCTAAGCCGAAAGTGGTGCCATATTTCTTGAGCTTTATGGGTTAGGAGATCCCTTGGAGGTTCTTGCCTAGTCCTTTACCTGGATCATACCCTTGCCAGTTCATCATGCTTGCGATCTTGCTATCCCACCATTTGTCCTTATCTATGGCATTGAACCGTTCGATTTGGTGATAAGTCTCTCCACCTAGCTTCCTTCTTCCCTCGATTGCTGGAATAGTTTGGCGACTGTAAATAGGGTTGCTACCGTCGCCGTGAATGATCACTTCCTGGTGGTTCCATTCAAACTTCACTGCATGATGCAGCGTTGATGCTACAGCCCCAGCTGCATGTATCGATGGCCATCCTAATAGCAAGTTGTAGGACGCTGGTACATCTATTACTTGAAAGTCAACCTCGAACCAAGTTGGTCCCATTTGCAGGAACAAACTAATCTCACCAATGGTGGACCTCTGAGAACCGTCAAAAGCTTTCACGTTTATCGCTCCATCTCTTATCTCATGCATCCCCTTGCCCAAGTTCTTGAGTGTTATCAACGGACAGATATTGAGACTGGATCCCCCGTCAATAAGAATCCCGGTGATGAAATAATCTTCACATTGCACAGTGATGTGCAGTGCCTTGTTGTGACCTAACCCTTCAGGTTGAAGCTCGTCCTCGTGGAAGGTAATCTTATGGCTTTACAACACTTAGCCTACCATATTGTCCATTTACCCGCTAGTGATATTATTCGGCACATACGCTTTATTCAGCACTTTTAACAAAGCATTCTTGTGCGTCTCAAAATATTGCAGCAAGGAAAGGATGGATATCTGAGTTGGCGTCTTGTTCAACTGGTCGACGACCGAATACTCCTTGGCCTGCACTTTCCTCCAAAGGTCGTCGGGGCCTGTCTCGATAATGGGTGGCCTATTGGAAGCCTGCTTGCTTGATTTCGTCAGATGTTCAGGGGTGTAGACTCTACCAGTTCTCGCCATACCCTGGGCCGCGGTAGCTTCTTCAGTCTTGACTTTTCCTTTCCTTCTTGCCTCGGTTGAATAGTCCCATGGTTATAGAAAGGTGGCGTGGTTGATATTGCCACTGTAATCGGTGCGGCTACCCTCACTTCGAACGGAACATGTACCTTAGGTGGCAGGACTGTAACCTTAAATGGTGCGGGCTCATTTGCCGGAGGCATGAATTCGACCTTAATTGGTGCCGGTATCTTTACGGGTGGCGCTGCTTCAAACTCAAGCGGTACATATATATCTACCTCAGCATCCTCAGACGACTGAATCTGGACTATGATTGGGTTGAGAGTAACCGCTGGTTTCTTTAGGTCATCGCCTTTTACGATCAACCCGATCGACCCCTCGGGGTCCCAGTCATCTACTATTTCAATCATGTGGATGCCTCCACCCTTATGGTCTGGAAGAGGATTGTTGCAGATGTTTGGAACGGATTCCTTTGCCACGATGATCTTGTTGTCAATCAAGGATTGTATCTTATCCTTCAAAGAGCTGCATTCATCGATGGTGTGTCCCTTCATGCCGGAGTGGTATGCACATGACTTGTTTGGGTTAACCCACTAGGAGGGATTATCAGGGGTCACGGTAGGGATGAGGGTGACATAACCAGCAGTCTTTAGCTTCTCATACAGCTGGTCGATAGGTTCGGCGATGGTGGTGTATTATTTTGGAGGTCTGCGATCAAAATTAGGTCGAGGTCTAGGAAAGTTTTGGCGTGCAGGGGGTGACTGATAGTGGGATGGCTGAGAATTGTGAGTGTGGTAAACATGAGCGGGTTGATAGTATCTGGGTGAAGTAGGTTGATATGTAGGTGGTGGAGATGATTGATAAGTTGGTAGTGGAGCTTGGTAAGAGGGCGAGGGTGCTTGGTAATTTGGGGTTGACTGATATGTGAGTGGAGGTGTCGGGTAAGTTTGGTATTTGAGGGGCGATTTGGTTCTCTGTGCAACCATCACGGCTTCCATGTCCCTTTTCTTGGACACACCACCGGACTGTAAAGCCTTATTCGTAGCTTGCAAGGCTTCAAAATTTGTGACCATACCACTCTTAATACCTTCTTCGATTCTTTCACCCAATTTGATAATGTCGGAGAACTTGTGGTTCTCAATCACCATCAATCGCTCGTAGTATTGCGGGTCTTGAGCCTGGACAAAGAACTTATTCATCTATTCCTCATCTAAGGCGGTTCTGACCTTAGCAGCTTCAGACCTCCAACGAGTAGCATACTCGCGAAATATTTCTGTGGGCTTCTTCTTCAAATTTTGGATGTAAAACACGTCTGGCGCGCTCTCTGTATTAAATCTTAACATGTCCATGAAGTCAGATGCCATGCTCACCCAATTTGACCACTTCTTGGGATCTTGGCTGATGTACCAAGACAATGCATCTCCTTTCAAGCTCCTCATGAACAACTTCATGCAGATCCTCTCATCTTTCCCCACTCCAACCAGCTTGTCGTAGTAGGTCCTTAGATGGACCATTGGATCACCCGTACCATCAAACATTTCGAACTTAGGAGGTTTGTACCCCTCGGGCAGTTCGACATCGGGTTGTATGTAGAGATCCTCATAATTCAGCCCCTCGATTCCTTTGCTTCCCTCAACGCCCTGAACCCGGCTGGTCAACTTCTTAAGTTCCTCGGCCAAGTTCATGATAAGTAGATCATTTTCATCAGGCTTAGGTGTATATGAAATAGGCTGAGTGGAATGTGGCATAGTCTCCACGTAGATAGGATTGTGGTGATGGCATGGTGCATATGTGTAGAAATGGTCGTTTGTGGAGTTCTAAGATTCTGGGATAAGTAGTGGAGTGTTATTAGGAGTACGACAGGTATTACATTGTGTTGTAATGGTTTGGTTCTTTGGTGGAGTGGTGTGAGCTGCGGGATGATTTTGTTGTTTCGGGATGTTCTGAGGAGGTGTAGGATTCTGGGCGTTAGGGAGGTTGACGTCTGGGACGCTGAGGGTGAATGACAGGTTTGCCAAATTTCGAACCTGATCAAGCTCCTCTTGGAACTTCAATAATTTATGTTCAAGCTGTGACATATCCTCTTTTGGAACCCGAATACCCTGGCCATCAGTGGCCTCTACCCGTTCAACTATTTTCCTTCCCGATGTTGCCTAAATCTTCCATTTTCTTTTTGCCTTTGTTCTTGCCTTTGGGAGGACTAGGAGGAGGAGAGGGTGGAGGGCCCCCTAGTTCTTGTGAGATAGGATGATGATGCCAGAGTGCACGAATCAACCTTTGGGGAGGGGAATAAAAAAGAAAGAAAACAAAAAACAAAAACAAAAAGGTAATCAAGTCAGTGAGGATTATGAAAAAGTATTGCGATATTTAAATACATAGTGCAAGAATGTAAAGATGCCCTATTTTGGGAACCTCATTGTGCCCGAGGTAGGCCTAGAGATAAATTAATTTGGAGAACTTGAAATTCTAAATGCCTCATTTCATTGATAAAAATAGACGAATCCCAAAACGACACTAAATAAGCAAGAAATAAAGTCACTAATGGCCATTGGCCTTGTTACATCGATAAAGCAAAAGAAAGACATTCCTATCTACTTGGTCCCACAAGGACCTCCCCAGACTCGGCATTCTTGGCTCCTTCGAACAGATTCCCCAGCTCACGGAGTCCTAGCAGTAGGCATGCTCTGACTAGATATCCACCTTCGGTCCCTTTAGCCTTTTGACAGTCTTCAACCCTCTTGATAAATTTGCCCTCCAGCTCGACTATGCCTCGCTCTAAGTATCCTAGCTTTCTATTGGTGCTGATGGCCATGTCTTTCCATGCCTCAATTAGCTTCTTGTTGGACTCATGTATCTCGCGGTGCTCACTCTCGCATTCACGGACTCATGTGTTGAGTGTGGCACTTGTGAGGACTATCATCATTCTGAAAGTCAGCCCGAAAATGGCACATCTTGTCGACCCTTGGTATGACTTGCTTTCTACCCGCTTGTCTCATAACCCAGAGAGGGATGTAAGGGTATGTTCCTCTCAAGACAATCAGTATTAGGAATGGTGCATCTCTGGACCGGACAATGAACTCTTCTGTCGGAAACCACTCGAACATCCATTGGACTTGTTCCTTAGTCAGATTATCAAGGAACTCAACCCACTCTTTGGCATTCTCAGGCTGAGCAAACATGTCGGGGATGTAAGTCATTCGCTTTGGATGATGGAAAGCGATGTGGTCATTCCACGCCCTTCGCTGAAACTCTTGTCGGTAGTGGACCCTTTGGAGATGTTCTAAGAGCCAGAGTTGTATTAATAAGTTGCAGCCCTCGAAGTGTTTTGCTCCTCTTTGGCATTTCTGTAAGGCTCGTTATATGTCTGAAATGATCATAGGGACAATGCTGAAGTTTTGCCCACCAATTCCCTCCATTAGTGTTTTGGTTACCATAGCCAACCTAGTATGGATTCTTTCCTTCTTAATTGGAAATACAATCAGGCCCAGGAAGCAAACCATGAAAACGAACACCCTACGGTGAATGTGCCCCAAGGATGTGATTGCGAATTCATCATGGAAGGTACAGTATGACTTGTTGTGGCGTACCTTTCATACAAGTAGTCGAAAGGGATGTATGATTCCTTCAAACACCCTAACTCTGTGTTCTTCTTCAAACTTATCATTTTCAGGAAAAATTTGCTTGTGCAGTTTTTAGGCATTAACAAGCCAGGAGTCTCCCAAACTAGACCGGCCAATCCTCTTATTTCCTCTAACAGTGGCGTTATTTCGATGTACCCAAAGCGTAAGATGGTTCTTTCACAGTCCCAGAATAGGGTAGCATCCTCTATCATCATGTGGTTAGGCTAGATGTCCAGGAGGGACGGTAGATTCCCCAGGTATTTCTTGACAAGCGTTTTGTCACTAGAATACAGATCTTCCCACCAACTCAGCAATTTTGGGTGGATGTTGGTGACCATACCGAATCTGGGGACTTCGTGCCTCATATTTCTGCAAGGCAAACAAGGTTAGGTCCTGACCCTCACCAGACTCGACTATTTAACATCAACAATTAGCATGAAACATTTAATTCTCCAAATAAATGCACAGAACGTGATGATATCCGTTGGGTCTATGGAAACCCAGCGGACTTTTGGACAAGTCTATCTAAAAGGCTATTGTGGGGACAACACGTTATCTTGTCTAGGTTTGACCATAATGCGTGCAACAGTGTAATGGAGTAAGGTTTCTTAGGTGTGATAAATAGTGGTGGTTGGGAATATCTGGGAGGTGAGGGTTGATATGTGGGTGGAGGTGATGGTTGATATGTGGGTGGAGGTGCTTCGTATGTAAATGGGGAGGTTTGATATACAAGTGAAGTTTTGGGTCCTTGGGCGACCATCACTGTTCCTGCATCCTTCTTCTTCGATATACCCCCTAACTGTAATGCTTTATTAGTGGCTTGCAATGCCTCAAAGTTTTTCACCATCCCGCTTTTGATGCCCTCTTCGATCCTTTCCCCGAGTATGATGATAGAAAAGAACTTATGGTTTTCAATAACCATTAACCTCTTATAGTACTGCGGGTCTTGTGCTCTGACAAAGAATTTGTTCATCTGTTCCTCGTCCAGTGTCGGCCTGACTTTAGCTGCTTCTGACCTCCAACGAGTAGCATACTCGCGGAAGGTCTCAGTAGGCTTCTTCTTAAGGTTCTGAATGTATTAGACATTTGGTGCATTCTCTGTGTTGAACCTGAATCTGTCCATGAAATCAGACGCCATACTTACCCAGTTGGCCCATTTCTTAGGGTCCTGGCTGATGTACTAGGACAAAGCATCTCATGTAAGACTCCTCATAAAAATTTTCATTCGGATCCTTTCATCTTTTCTGACCCTTACAAGCTTGTCACAGTAAGTCCTCATATGAACCCTGGGATCACCTGTTCCATCAAACATTTCGAACTTGGGAGGTTTGTAACCCTCCGACAGTTCTACATCTGGTTGTATGCATAGATCTTCATAATTCAAACCTTATATCCCTTTGCCTCCTTCTACGCCTTGAACCCGACTGGTCAACTTCTTGAGCTCCTCAGCCAGATTCTTAATGAGCACGTTCTTCTCAGCAGATTTCAGTGCAAAGGATATGGGTTGAGTGGAGTGAGGTAGGGTCTCCACATATATAGGGTTGTTTTGGTGACCAGGAGTTTGGGTATAGTGGTGATCATTGGTGGAATTCTAGGGTTTAAGGATGACGGGTGGAGTATTTTGTGGGGTATGGTAGGTGTTTTGCTGGTATTGTGGAGGGATAGTTTGATTTTGTGGTGGGGTGGTGTAATGGTGAGGTGCGGGAGGATTTTGTGGGCGCTTGTTGGGTGTGTTTTGAGGTAGTGCGAGGTTTTGGGTGTTTGCATGATTGACGTCTGGGACGCTGAGTAAGAAAGATAGGTTTGCTACATTCCGGACATGCTCGAGCTCACCCTGGAGTTCTAGTATTTTCTGTTCAAGCCGTGAAACTGCATCATTTGGGGTCTGAGTACCCCGACCATCCTTCTTTTCTTTGGCTTCTGGGAGTTCGCCGGTGACCCCTTCTTCCTTTTCTTTTCCTTGGTGGGCTTTGGGAATTCTTCCTCACCGGGAGGGGGCGGCCTCAGTGCAACGGCGTCTCTGTGGCCTACGTAAAAGCAAAAGTAAGT
Source organism: Nicotiana undulata (assembly GCA_005239495.1). Lineage (NCBI taxonomy): Eukaryota > Viridiplantae > Streptophyta > Magnoliopsida > Solanales > Solanaceae > Nicotiana > Nicotiana undulata. The sequence continues at coordinate 4,179 of ML282845.1, read as the reverse complement.
ATCTCACTAAGGGACATACATGTGCTAATAATAAAACTCACCACGGTTTTTTCCCTCCCATCGACCTTTGGCCAAATCACGCCAGTTGCGCTCGGCGTGTGATGAAGTAGAGGCCAGTTGCCTAACCCAGCCCGGGAGGTCAAGAGCCGCGCCAGGAAACCAAGCAATGGCTACATTATTATAAAGAAATTAGATCGAGAAAGAACAAAAAAATCAGAGTACTATGGTTAAGCCTAAACATACGTTTCATATTCCATTCCTCGGGGAATGGCATCCTTTCAGCAGGAATCAGGTCGGAGGTCCTGATTTGGACAAATCGACTCATCCATCCTCGATCCTTGTCCTTGTCCATGCTGTAGAAGAAGGATTTCGAGGATCGGCGTTGTAGCTTTATCAGGCCACCTCGATAAAGGCGAGGGTTGTATATCCTGATCAGATGGTCAAGGGTAAATGACATCCCCTCGACCTTGCTCGAGAAGTATCTAATCAAGTTGACGATTCTCCAGAAGAAGGGGTAAATTTGGCCAAGCGTCACTTGGTACTGTTGGCAAAAATCGAGATGACTGGGTCAATGAGATCCAAAGAAGGATCTACAGGACGCAACGTGAACGGATAGGTGTACACGCTCAGGTATCCTGCTTTGGAGTAGTAATGTCCTTATCAGAGGAAGGGATCATCACATCCTTTTTATCCCAGTTGTAGTTTATTCTCAACTGCTTGAGTTTGGCCTCGATTTTAAACTAATGTACCGAGACATAGGCTCACACCGACCCGGAATTGAGGCGGGTCTACCGATTTTGAAATCAGAGGATGTTTCGCACGGCCCGGGAATACACTCCTCGATATGAGGTGGAACCACCACCTTACTTTTTGACGGTCGTGATGACGAAGAGACTTTCTCTTTCTCGGGAATGGATTTAGATGTTTTACTGATTTTAGATTCAGAAAGAAAGAAGAAGTTGGTGATGAAATGAGAACGAGTTAAGAGAAGGGTAAGCCCAGAGAACTTGAAGAAACTTATGAGATTTTGAGGATGCTTTGGAAAGTAAAGTTTGCAAAGTGATAAGTTGAAGTATTTATAGAGGTCACCTAGGCATGTTGAGGAAGCAAAAATGACTTACCGTCGGCCGCCCTCAATTAATCGACTTGGGAAAATGTGCAGACGCAACCTTTCAATCACATCAGTCACTGACGTTACGACGCTAGCATCATAGTTGAGGCCTCGAAGGGCCGGGAATCAAATCGTTTATTTTTATTCTATTCTAAGAAACGCGGGGACTATCTGTATATGGTCAAAATTACTGACCCCGATTTTGCAGGCTCGAGAAGTAGCAACGAGTTCAGGAGTTCGATAATGATAAGGTCGAGCTCGAAGGCGAAAAGGGGGGATCGAAGGTCTAAGCAGTCGAGGAACATCGAATCCAGTGCGACTGGTACCGAGACAATGTCGTTACAAGTTTATTACAAAAGGACAAGATTCTCGCCATGTCCCCAAAGTCACGGCGTAAATTCCGGGATAGATTTGTACGATTTGGTACAAATTCGTACCAGATGGTTACACAGTTGTCCCAATAGGATTCTTTACTGTAAATAGAAATGTACCTTATTTAAGGTTTTCCCTCCTATATAAAGGGGACCCCAATCATTTGCAAGGATCATCTAATCATTGGCAAAGAATTTACTATCTTACTTTCTCGTTCATTGTTCTTAAGAATTATTCTCTAGCTTTATTGCTCTTACTTTATTGTTCATTCTTTATCGTCCCTAACCCATCTCGAGGTCATCGAGCTCGAGATCCATATCAAGTAACACTGGTTTGATTCATCAATTCCTCTCATATTGCTTTACTATCTTACTTTATTTGTGTATGTCCGACATGCGAAACTTCTTCGGAATAGGCTTCGGGGCCGCACTCGGGGAGAAAGTTTTTTGCACAAACTTTTTAGAATCCAATCCTTTCAAAACTGGTGGTGCTCCCGGTATTTGGTCGACCCTCGAGTCGTACGTTTCCACCTTTTTATCGTTGTCCTCGATCCTTTTCTCTCTTGATTCGATCCTCTTTGTGATTTCTTCGAGCATTCTCATGATTGTGGGGTCAGCTCCTGATCCATTATTGCTCGACATCTCTGGGACTGATTCAGCACGATGAGTATTTTCTAGTCCCACCACACTCGGAGTCTTTTGCTGACTTTGCAACTGAGCGATAGCAATCTGCTACGCTTGTAATATTTCAAAAATCACTTGGAGGTTGACTTTTCCATCTCCTCGACCCTGTGTTCTTTGGCCACCGGGTTGAACCTCTCAGTGTACGCTTCCTCCAATATCAATGTCCAAATTGACGTTTAGATCAATATGTGAACCAACATCGACTAGTTTAGGAACTGGCGCTACCCCAGGGCTAAGTGGTGGTACACCGGCCCTCGAAGCTGTTGCATTATCATTTTTCCCATGGAATCTGAGGCCGTCATTACCATGTACTGGTGTGTTTGCTGAGTGCGACATGTTTCATCCTGAAATCAAAGAATCTTTGACGATAAAAAGTGTGAAGAATAACGTGTGTTATTAGAAAATTAGTACTGAAATAATCACTATTATATTTAGCCCCACTGTGAGCGCCAAACTATTTACCTCGAAAATACGAGTAACAATTAAATTTGATTTGTGGTTTTAAAGATACGTGACCTAGTCCAACACTAATTAATAAGCAAGTAATATAGAGTATAAATGAGAGGAATTGATGAATCAAACCAGTGTTACTTGATATGGACATCGAGCTCGATGACCTCAAGATGGGTTAGGGACGATAAAGCAAGAACAATAAAGTAAGAGTAGTAAAGCTAGAGAATAATTCTTAAGAACAATGAACGAGAAAGTAAGATAGTATATTCTTTGCCAATGATTAGATGATCCTTGCAAATGATTGGGGTCCCCTTTATATAGGAGGGAAAACCTTAAATAAGGTACATTTCTATTTACAGTAAAGAATCCTATTGGGACAACTGTGTAACCATCTGGTACGAATTTGTACCAAATCGTACAAATCTATCCCGGAATTTACGCCGTGACTTTGGGGACATGGCGAGAATCTTGTCCTTTTGTAATAAACTTGTAACGACATTGTCTCGGTACCGGTCGCACTGGATTCGATGTTCCTCGACCGCTTAGACCTTCGATCCCCCCTTTTCCGCCTTCGAGCTCGACCATATCATTATCGAACTCCTGAACTTGTTGCTACTTCTCGAGCCTGCAAAATCGGGGTCAGTAATTTTGACCATATACAGATAGTCCCCGCGTTTCTTAGAATAGAATAAAAATAAACGATTTGATTCCCGGCCCTTCGAGGCCTCAACCATGATGCTAGTCTCGTAACGTCAGTGACTGATGTGATTGAAAGGTTGCGTCTGCACATTTTCCCAAGTCCATTAATTGAGGGCGGCCGACGGTAAGTCGTTTTTGCTTCCTCAACATGACTAGACCTCTATAAATACTTCAACTTATCACTTTGCAAACTTTACTTTCCAAAGCATCCTCAAAATCTCATAAGTTTCTTCAAGTTCTCTGGGCTTACCCTTCTCTTAACTCGTTCTCATTTCATCACCAACTTCTTCTTTCTTTCTGAATCTAACATCAGTAAAACATCTAAATCCATTCCCGAGAAAGAGAAAGTCTCTTCGTCATCACGGCCATCAAAAAGTAAGGTGGTGGTTCCACCTCATATCGAGGAGTGTATTCCCGGGCCGTGCGAAACATCCTCTGATTTCAAAATCGATAGACCCGCCTGAATTTCCAGGTCGGTGTGAGCCTATGTCTCGGTACATTAGTTTAAAACCGAGGCCAAACTCAAGCAGTTGAGAATAAACTACAACTGGGATAAAAAAGATGTGATGATCTCTTCCTCTGATAAGGACATTACTACTCACAAAGCAGGATACTTGAGCGTGTACACTTATCCGTTCATGTTGCGTCCTGTAGATCCTTCTTTGGATCTCATTGACCCAGTCATCTCGATTTTTGCCAACAGTACCAAGTGACTCTTGGCCAAATTTACCCCTTCTTCTGGAGAATCGTCAACTTGATTAGATACTTCTCGAGCAAGGTCGAGGGGATGCCATTTATCCTTGACCATCTGATCAGGATATACAACCCTCGCCTTTATCGAGGTGGCCTGATAAAGCTACA